>JARYGA010000689.1:0-68190 GCA_030545235.1 Helianthus tuberosus
AAAAAGAATGAGGATGTTGCTGCTCAGAAAAAGAAAAGTTCAAGTGTTCAATCTAAAGATTTCAAAGGCAAAGAACCTGAAGGTGTTGTTCAAGATGTCTCAAGTGATGAAGATTCTGAAGCTACAGAGTCAGAATCAGAACTTGATCCAACTACACTTGGAAGAGGCAAAGCACAACTGAAGAAAAAGCCTACAAAGAAACAAAAAGTATCAGATGAGGAAGACTCTTCTTTTGAACCAGATCAACCAAAGAAACAAATAAAGAAGCGCAAAGCTGTTCAAACTGGAGTTATTCCGAGAAGCGTGCGTGCAAAGAAAGAAGAAGCTAAAGCTCAAAAAGATCAAGGAGGCAAAGGCAAAAAGCATGTTGAATCATCAAAGGCTCAAGAACCAGAGATTAAAAGGAAAGTTGGTCACGATGATTATGTTGAAGTGACTGAGGGTGGAGTCTTTTCTTCAGAATTTCCACCAATTCCAGAAAATATAGAGATTCCAGAATCCTCACGCCCAAAAGTTACAGATGATTTTTTTGGCAATCTTCCACCTGCAACTAGAATTTTTAGTGAAGATATTCCAGAAGATGATTACGACATGTTCAATAATGAAGCTGTAAAAGAATTACTAAAGAAAGTTGCTGCTCTCGAAAAGGCTAAAGACAAAGCTGAAGCAGAACGTGATGTTTTAAAGAAGCAGGTTAATCAGCTGATGAAAGCTCATGATCAAATCAGGACGGTGCTGATAGACAAAGAGAAGATGATAAATGAATTGAAGGATGACAGCAGTGATAATTCTAAAATATTTGAATTATTGACAACAGAAATTTCTTCATTAAATGTGAAGATAAAGAATCTTCAAGATGTGAATCAGACGCTTAATCAGCTTCTCAGTTAAATGAGTGAAGCTTCATCAAATGAAATTAAGGCTATGAAGTTGGAGATGGAAGCAATGAAGGCTGATAAAGTAATGAAAGACAACCAGCTTAACCTGTTGTATGCAGTAGTGGAAAGTCACTTGAAGATTGATGTTCATGCTGCTTTCAATGATCTTGAAGTTAAAAAGGTAGAAGAGAGAAGAATGGAATGAGAAAGAAGACTAGCTGAAGACGCCACTCAAAAGAACAAAAGTGTTGTTGAAGATATTCAAGAAGCTGGTGGTTCTTCAAGTCAAGTTGATGTTGAAATGGTTGATGCTGAAGTTGTTCAAGAACAAGTTGTTGAAGTTATTCAAGAACAAGATGCTGAAGATGAAGAAGGTCAAGACTACATGTTAGTTGGTGAATCTTCTTTATCCATTGATACTGATGAAGTTATTCGTAGAGTTGTTGCCATACAAAAGAAAAGAAAGGCCAAAGAAGTGTTGCTACTAGAATGAAAGACGCAACAGTTTGTACTTGTTGGTAGAGCTTCTACAAAGCCTTACAGTATATCAGAAATTGCTCGCCAAATAAAGATTAAGGAAAGGCGAAGAAAGGCAAAGAAAGCACATGGTGAAATCGTTGATGAAGATTCTGATATAGAGTTGTTTGGAGATGAAGAGAATGAAGATGAAAATGATGATAAAGACGAGTTTGTTCAGAAAGATGATAAGAAAGATGATGATGACAAGAAAAACGATGATGATGATCAAGGGTCTTCTGGCTTGTTAATCAATAATCCTAATGTTCAAGAAAGAATTGAAGAGTTGCTGAACGATGAAATTAACGAACAGGAAGATGATACTCAACATGAAGCCTCATCATCAGGAAAACAACATGCAGACTAGGTATTCCTAACAAACCCTACTGTTATCTACCTACATGAGAAATATGAAGGTGAGATCAAGGTTCAGAGAACTAGAGCTGAAATGTTAGAAGAGTTGGGTTTAGAAAATGGAAAGTTCAAGTTTGATATTGAGGATGAGATTCCTCAGTCTCCAGAGAAAGATTTTGAGCCAAGATATGCTCATGAAGCAGATCATTACGATGATGTCATCATTGAAGATGCTTCAGATTCTTCTGATGATGGAATGGATTTTCATTATTCTGGAATTGATGAAACATTTCCTTCATTTGCTGAGATGTTCAAAGACAGAAATGAAGATGAAATCAAAAGGAAATTGTTGAAAAGATTTCCACTGAAGGTGTTCCGGAAACCATTCCTAGAGAAATTCTAGCTGAAGAACGAAAGAAGTGGTTCAAAGTTATGCCCAAAGAAAGAAAGTCTCTTAGAGCTCTTCAGTATTTCACTCACGACAAAAATCTCTCTTGGGGAGACATTCTATCATGGGGTTATCTTGAAGATCTTAAAGTCTATGCTATCAGACGGGAAGAAGGAGTTCAGTACTTCGAATTTCTGTCAGATATCAGTTCTCTACCGTGGTGGGATGTGGATGAGTTGGTGAAAACAAAGAATATCAAGCAGTTCTACTATGGTCCAGAAGTTAGACAACATGATCAAGATTTGTGGAACTACATCAAATTGCAAGCAAAGAATGGTTATCCTGATTGGAAACCACAGTATCCAAAGCAGATTGTCACATATCTATAGAATGGTAGAAAAGATATAAATTTGGATGTAAAGCCGCCTAGATGTTTGAAGAATATGCCTCTCAGAGCCATTGAGCAAGACTTCCATGATTTGTTTCAAGGTTGGTTGTACAACGAAACGACGGCTGAGGCAGTTATCTCTCTGTTTGACAAGTCCACGGGAAAGTCTCGAAGAATAAGTATTCTGGATCCAATGTGGCTTGTTAATTGTTCAAAGAAGGATATCGATTGCTTGTTCTACAACAAGATCGTTTACGAAAAGAGAGACAAAGTTCAAGCTCAGTAATATCAAGCTATTGTAGATATATGTTTTGCGCAAGACATCAATTCCGGAAGATACTGGAAGACTAAATGGAGAGATCTGGAGATTGATGAGTTCCTGAAAAGACACAAGAGCAGCAAAAGGTCTGAAGAAATTTCTAAAAGAGCAGCTGAGCTGGGAAGGCATAAGATGGGCATTGTACCTCCAACAGATCAAACGCCAATTGAATCAGAGGAAAACAAGATTCCTAAATGGGATCGGAAGCATGATGGTGATCCTGTTTACAGAAATTGGTGGTTGACTGAAGGAAGACATAAAAGAAAAAGAATGTTAGAAGAAAAAGCAGAGTTAAGAAGACAAAAAGCGAGAGAACGAAGACGCAACAGGAGGAATTAAAGACTATGCTGGAAGGAACTACAGCTACATCCGAGGGGGAGTCTGTTAGTGCATAACGTCTGTAGCTTCCGTCAGCATGTAGTCATGTTTTGTATATTTGTGTTTTTGTAAACAATTATGTAATGTGTGTATGTAGATAGATCGACAACTCAGGAAACGGGGCTTAACTGTAAAGTGTTGACTTTTGTTGACTAATGTCATCCGATCGGATAGTCATCCGATCGGATAGCACTCATCCGATCGGACAACATGTTATCCGTTCGGACAGGATGTCATCCTATCGGATAGCTTGTTATCCGAGCGGACAACACTCACCACTTCCTGAGTTGTCTATAAATACCTCGTCCGGGTATTACTTTCAGAACTTTTGACTCGAGTGAGAACCTGACCAGTGTCTGTCTTCTACTGGAGCTTTGTACTTTCAGAACAACTAATAGAAAGAGCAGACCGTGTTTAATCGTTGAATTCTATGTTGATCATCTGTGATTTGTCATAATGGATTCCGCACATTAGACAAAGTCGATTCATCTTGTTCCTTACGGTCAGATCCTGTGCAACGGGTCCAACATATAACACTTTCATCATAATAACAGTTGAAGCACACATGAAAATAATGTGACTCCAAACCCACGCAGTCTACAAGATCTGTACCCGCCTCCGTTAAACATTTAGGACACTCCACATAGTGCCAACCAAAATCCTTATCTATAGCCTTAATAGTACCAAGTATGATAACAAATTGAGGCTGTATAAATTGAAAAATACGAAAATAATTGAGTTCAACAAAAAAAAAATTGTACTTTTTGAATTATAAAAATTTAAACAAACCTTCATGATTTGCCAAAGGTCATACACGTTTTTCAACGGAGACTTTATGATAAATTCATCACTTGACATCTACAAAATGCAATACAAAAGTTTTTTATATACGAATAACACAAAATAAAAATTGGAAGTAATAAAATAACAAAGCACATGAAGATTAAAGAAAAAAAATATAAACTCATACCTTCTCAGATTCAACCTCAAAGATAGACTTTTCTCTTCTAATGTGTAAATTTGAAACAACTTTGAACATGTATTTATAATACAGATTTAATTTAAACTCAATTGGACATGTAAGTTATATTTAGTTCAATAAAAAACTGAAAACTGCCTAAGGTCACAAAATTTTTGGAAATCATGAAATTAGTGGATGGAGGTTATACATGACTAAATACATCTCTCATAAACCGATGTTTTATACACTAAGAATATGTAAAATCACAACGATGTTTATCAAATATTTAATAATTCTAACTATAGCTGTTTAAATTGAATTACACTATAGCGATGTTTAAACATATACCTGAATTACAATAAACCTGCTTAAATTGATTTACACATAAAAAAAATTGATTCTATGACGTTATTTAATCCTACTATTGACATTATCTAATGTGTGACAACCCGAACTCTCGAGGTTGTGTTACCTGATTTCAAGGCTTGTACGGTTATGTCCTATGTTCCACTGCATACAAATCTAGTGTACTATACGTAAACATGTGATGGTTTTATGCACTAGTGTTATGAGAAGGCATCTAGTTATGTTTGCAAGTTGTTACACCCTACTCGAGAGTCCGCTAAATCCAGTCAAACACACTATCTCATGCTCTCGGCCCAGTTCCAATCAGAACTTAAGTGGGTTCGGCCCACTAGTGATCACACAAAATAACACCCGGCTCTCATTTATCCTGCATGCGACACCTAGAAACAAAACCCTAGTGCCAATCTTTTCCTCTCAAGTGTGTGACGGCGACAAGTACTATCGGTACTCTCTCCTTCATTCGCTCACGTCTCTCCCGCAACCGGTATGTAATCATTGCTTGAGTCAAGATTTCTATTAATATTTGGTTATGTGAATGATCGTTGGATGATGATATTTGCATGAGAATAAGGAATTTCGCTGAAAACATAATACGCATGTGGCTTGACTAGTATGCTGTTGATTGTATTAATTTTGTATGTTAGTGGGCTATGTAGAATATAATATGATAAAGTGAACTGATGAACTAGGGTTTGGTTGCAAAACTAAATTGTGTGTGAGAACTAGTAAGAGGTTGTGTCAGATTAAGAGTAGATAGGTTAGGATTGGCAAATTAAAAAAAAATAAAGAATTGCTGATGTTGTGTTAAGCGGCCCAATAAGACAATGTTTTGAATTTAGTTGGCGGCCATGATTATAAGAATCATCAAACTTCATTTATTAATTGTCTAGTTATTTGTTCCTTAACATGTCAATTCATGACATCAGGCTCATGTGTTTATATCTAGTATGTCGACCATTAATAAATTGCATGAGAAGTCAATATTGTTTGCATGTGATATATTGTTTGGCCCAATGTGATATGATGTTTTGATTGAACCCGTCTGAATCAAGCACTTCTTAGAGAAATCCATTTGTTCGTGACATATAGTTTCAAATAATCCTTTTAATACCTGAACTGTTAGATGACTGGTTGTGATCTAAGGCTTTAACTAGGAATGTAGTTAAAACTGATAGATCGTATGAGTGATGGTTGGTAATTAAGTATGCTAGATGATAGAATTTTTGAATTGATTTTGATCACCAACTGTTTGCGTCATATGGGAGTTGGAATTATATCGATTGTCATGAGCTTAGTTGTTTATGATGAGTTTGTAATGCTTAGGGCCCATGTATATGTTAAAATATGATGAATCTGATGTCACGAGTGGAACAAGTTGGTAGTGGATTCGAATGTTGATCATAGTGCTATAATTCTGTTAATGACTTTATGATAATTTGGATTGCAAGATGTTATGGAAAGTTGTGGGATTTCATTTAACGGATGGGCCACGATTAATGGGATAGCTTAATTATTTCTCGCACACCTACGCGAACAATACGCCGAACAGTTATTTGTTTCATTGGGCCACGAAATTGTAATGTGAACTCGCATATTTGCTAGATGATTTCATCATAACAATCGGCTTGTTATGTAGTGAACCATTTAACATGTGCTTTGGTGTAACATGAACTTGTGCCATAAATGTACTAAGACCCGGACGCTGGTTATGACATACGTGATGATATGTGTTTGATTGTTTATTTCTTGAGTAATGTGTGTGATTAAATACGTGAATAATGAATACATGGAACTGACTGTTATTGGTAACCACACTAGGATATGGTTGATCAACGTGAAATAAAGTAATAAAACATACCGAGCAATCTCAGGTGAGTTCACTGGTCTTTTCCAAGCATGCATCCCGGGAAGGGATATCGGGTAACATTCCAGGGAGGAATGCAGGTTAATGGGATGTTTGTTATTACTTAGTTTCTATTATGTAAGACCCCCTACATCTACCGATTGTTGCCAGGAAGGCAACGAGGTATTTAGTTGATAGCGCTATTAGGTTTGGCACCCTCACACCATGCCGAAAGGACGGGCGTGAACTAATTACCTTGACCACTTGACCAATGCCTAGATAGAGGCATTGGGGTTGGGCATTCACATCGTGTATATATAAGACCCCTTACATCTACTCGAGGTTGTTAGTTGAACTAATTACCTTGACCACTTGACCAATGCCTAGATAGAGGCATTGGGGTTGGGCATTCACATCTAGTAGCCACATACGGTAATCGAGTTAATAACAACATCAAAACAAAATGTTGAACTGTTTTAAACACACATCTGGTAACTAAACGCGTTAACAAAACTTTGAACTCACCAGCGTCGTCTGACACACTCATCTGCATGCTTGCAGGTCTATAGGTTACATCATTTGGAACTTGTCGTCTAGGATGCGGGAGTGGTCATGGGTCGGGATACTTGGAATCGCAAGACAAGTCTAAAGGTTTTGTACATGTGGTTTATGAAACGCTTAACAAATGATTTATGCTTCCGCTGTATACAATGAATTACGATAAATGTTTTGTAGCACTATATGCTATCAAATAAAAGTTTTTATTTAAATATACGCTATAGTTCAATGTGATTGGTGGCTTGGATCCTGGTACGTCACACGTCCCGCGGTGTTTTCGCATGTGGTATTTTGGGGGTGTGACAGTTTGGTATCAGAGCCACTGGTTATAGTGAACTTGGTTTTAAAAACGTTTTTATAAAACCAGACTATAACCGAACAGTTCTGAAAACGAGAATACGACCATGACACTCAGCTCCAGATTGCAAGGTTCGTCTTTTCATCTGTGGTATACATTACATGATTAGCGTACATTTGTTTATGATGTAGCGTACAAACACACACTCGTCACTATAGCATGATTACATGAGTTGCTTGTTTACATTATGATGCATTGATGTCATGTCATAGCCCTTAGATTCTTGTGATCTTATCATTTTGATAACCTTTGTTTGGCATTCGAGTTTGAGGAACCATTTGACATGAGTTAGGAGGAACTGAGATGAACATGCAAATCACAATATTATTGTGGGTAAACACATAATAATAATGTGGGGTGCATGCGAGTCCCAGTGAGGCTTAGCAAGTGAAGAGGGGTTCCATTCCGTTAGTTGATCGATGTGAAACACCACAGTCTATAAGAGTCATAGCAGTGATTTTCTCTTACTTGAACGTGATTTTTTTTCACTCCTCTCTGAAATCCTTACGAATCTTGATGTTATCGAGTATTACCTGAACACCTAGCGAACTGTGTAGAATGTTAGGTGCTTGTATGAACATCCCTGAGTTGGATGTTGCAGCGTCAATGATTGGTCTATATCACTCACACTTCTCTTTGTTTACGAGAACTCAACGTATTGACGCCTTAGAACCCGAAGTGTGATCACTACTTCAACACTCTAGCAACATACCGTGTATCACTCCATCAACTTGCAAGATCGATGGACAAGAGGATGAGCATAGTGCCTTACCGACCTCAGTATTGGGACGACCCCGATTACCGATAACGAACATCAGCAATTTGACTCCAATTGAATCTCTAACCCTAGTCAGCGACTCATGGAAGTCAACTCTTACGAATCAATCGGGACACGGAATGTGTAACTTCCTACGCAATGAGTAGCGCCTTAGGACGTGGCACGGAAATGTGACAAGATGGACTTTGTCAGTGAAAGATCATAGGGCCCCATTTTAAGCAACGACAGTAGAGGCAATAGTCACGGCAACATCAAGATACTCGTAATTGTAACCAACAGTAAGGAAATGGAGGTGCCAACAACATGGATTGGCCATGGATAAATCAAGACGACAACAACCAAAGGAAACGACGTCAGTATTGGAAATCCTCGTTATGATAACAACAACACTGGTAGTGGTGCTTGTGGAAGGGCATTTAGGATTAGCATGAGCGACGCTAGGATAATAGCACCATGATGACTTGTATGGGTAGCAAATAGCTTCGTCTCGGCTCTATTTAAACCCGATGTTTCTCGAAAACCGAACCTGTTGTGAAACCGGCTGGTGACAAGTCAATCGAAACCTCATAAGTTTGTAGAGATGTAAACTCGACCTTGTGGGATAAGTGTTCGACATTGCTATCCTTGATGGCTTCGATGCAGTAGTTAGTGTGGATTGGTTATCCAGAGATCGCGTAGACATGCCTTGTGAGAAGGAAATATCGCGTATCCTTCTTCCTAGTGGAAAAACCGTTAAGCGTCCGAGCGGTGCAAAGGTTAGCACCATTACAGTTATGAAAGCTCAGAAGTGTCTACAGAGGGATTACCCCGCCATTATTAGCGACTATCACTGATGTAAGGCTAAGGAGGAGAGGATCGAGGATCCACCAATTGGTTGTGACCCATCTCAGTGTGCTACCAGAGAAACTTTCAGGTTTACTTCTACAACTGATAGTCGGAATCTCAGTGGATCTCACGCCAGAGGCAGTCGCGATTACTCGTGTTCATTACCATCTTGCACCAGAAGGGTTGCAGGAACTGTCTAATCTACTACAGGAATTGTTGGACATAAGTTTTGTCGGACGTAGCACTTTTCTCGTTAGGGAGTCCCAGTTTTATTAGTGAGGATAAGCTTTAATCGTTGGACATGTGTACCGACTATCGAGAATTCATTATGGTGACGGTCAAGAACCGTTTGCCCCAACCATGTGCTGACAACCTGTTGACCCGTTGCGGGGGATCAAGCTCCCACTCGAGAATTGGCTAACAAGCGAACAATTATCAGATGGAAGTCCAAGGAGGAGAATGCTCCTGAAGGGGCATAGTGAACGCAGTGTGACCACTGCGACTTTGTATTTCATGACCTTTGAGTTAGCCAACGCACCAGCAGTTTTATGGATCACAAGAATCGACCATGCTTATTGATGACGCGTTGAATCCTCTTCAGAAGAAAGGAACATCGTGAAGGCATTTGTAACTTATTTTAGAGCTCCAAAGGGAGGAGCCACTACGCGCAAGTTCTTGTTAAAGGTAACTTCTGGATTCAAGAGGCACATTTTTGGGTTGTATAAACAACGAGGTGGGAACACACGTGGATCTCGCTATGATCCATTTTGTTAGAAACTGATCGACACCAAAGAGCCCTTTGAGGATACAGCAATTTCTTGGTCTCACTTGATACTATCGTAGATTCATCATGGGGTTTTCGAAGATCCCGCAGCTTTAACCTCTTTAACACAGCAAGGAGCTGTGTTCATGGAAGGCAAAACGGGAGAACGTCTTTTCAGCTTTCGAAACCCAACACTACAATGCGCCGAGCATCGTCTCTACCCGAGGGTGCGGGTGATTCGGTGGTAAACAATGATGGTTCGACTCAGAGTCCCAGCTACACACTGATGCAAAACGAGAAGGTGATGGCCTATGTGGTGGACTAACAAGAGGAATTGCACGACTCACAGCTTGGGGGAGAAATGGGCATGTTATCATGGTCTTGGATTTAAGTTGGAGGCGTTACTTGGACGGTACCGAGTGCACTACTTAGACCGATCACAAGGGCCTCCCGGGTACCCTGGATACGAAAGAGCTAAATCAGTTAATGGCATAGTTGGATGGAACTTTTGGATGATTATGACTATAAAGCTTGAACGTGCGCGAGCTTTGCAGCTCACTATCGACTCTAACTTACCTGATCAGACTTGCTCTGTTCAAACTGGAAGAGGATTTTCAAAGTTGAACCCATGCGGGGCATGGAGAAGCAACCTTTGGCAGAACGGGCGATATTCGCTACCTTCAGGAACGAGTGTGGATCTCATTATATGGCAACTTCAGGAAACTTGTGTTGGGCAAAGCACACCGGCTTCGATATCCTAGTTGTCTAAAATTTTGATGAAACATGTTAGGACCTATAAATCTTGTACTGGTGATCGGGCATGAAGACCCACTTAGCAAAGTATGTGAATGATGTTCGACTTGTGAGAAGGTCAACAGGAGTATCAGCAACCGGCAACACCCGTATGGAAAAGGAGAACAGACTGCCATGGATTTTGTCGCTAGTCTACCTACAACCCGAAACAGAAACAATATCACCTGGGTGATCGATGATTGTCTCACGTAACCGGCACACTTTCTTGCAATCAAGGAAACTGACGAGTCTTCACATCTTGTGAATATTCCTCTGAGAGAGCCGGTTCGAGGCACGGGGTGCCAACTCCTGATACCTTTGATTTTGGTCTATACCTGATTGATGGCAGACTAGACACAACATCCTCGACTCATGTCTAGACACGAGCATTACTTCACACCATAGGACAAATGGTAAGAGTAAACGAACCCCCTGACACTCGAAGACATGCTGCGAGCATGTGTGTGATGGACTTTAGTAAGAATTAGGACATTTACCTATGGCTGAGTTCTACCGTAACAGTCACCATTCTAGTATTCAGGCGACCCTATTTGGGACAGTGCATGGACAGAGACGCTAATCTCCTTGTTGGATTAAGGTGGGTGACAACCTAATCACAGATCCATGATATGTATTCGAAACTCTTGGGAAGATTATTTATATTGGAAATCGTGTGGCGACAACGTGTGATCGCCAGGAAACCTGATACTTAGGAAGCGCTTGGAGTTCGCTGCAGGCGAACGTGTCATATTGGAAGTCTCACCTTGGGAGGGTGCGGTACGCCTTGGGAAGCGCGGTAAGCTTAACTTACGTTATGTTGGGCCATTCAAAATCCTGGAAACGTGTTGGCAAGTGACGTACAAGCTTGAATTACCTGTCGAGTTGAGTAACGTGCATGATATCATTTATGTCTCGAATCTAAGGCAGTATTTGTCTGACGAAATGCTTGTAATACCCTTATTAGTGTCTGAGGTTAATGACAAGTGGCTGTTGTTGAGGAATCTACTGAAATCATGGGCTAGGACGTCAAGATTCGTTACCATAGTCAAAATCTTGATCGCGAGAGTTCGTTGGAACTTATAGCGTGGATCGGAATCCACGTGGGAATGCAAAGATCTGATAAAGCTTTGGTATCCTCAATTGTTCAGACGGTTGAATCAACTTTTGCTGTCACTAGTGAATTTCGGGACGAAATTCCCTTTCAAGTTGGGGATGATGTGGCACCCAAGGAAAATCCACAGCCATCCTGATCTAACTTTTTGCTGCTTGGGATTACTTATCAAATTTCGGGACGAAATTTCTTTCAAGTTGGGGATGATGTGACAACCCGAACTCTCGAGGCTGTGTTACCTGATTTCAAGGCTTGTACGGTTATGTCCTATGTTCCACTGCATACAAATCTAGTGTACTATACGTAAACATGTGATGGTTTTATGCAATAGTGTTATGAGAAGGCATCTAGTTATGTTTGCAAGTTGTTACACCCTACTCGAGAGTCCGTTAAATCCAGTCAAACACACTATCTCATGCTCTCGGCCCAGTTCCAATCAGAACTTAAGTGGGTTCGGCCCACTAGTGATCACACAAAATAACACCCGGCTCTCATTTATCCTGCATGCGACACCTAGAAACAAAACCCTAGTGCCAATCTTTTCCTCTCAAGTGTGTGACAGCGACAAGTACTATCGGTACTCTCTCCTTCATTCGCTCACGTCTCTCCCGCAACCGGTATGTAATCGTTGCTTGAGTCAAGATTTCTATTAATATTTGGTTATGTGAATGATCGTTGGATGATGATATTTGCATGAGAATAAGGAATTTCGCTGAAAACATAATACGCATGTGGCTTGACTAGTATGCTGTTGATTGTATTAATTTTGTATGTTAGTGGGCTATGTAGAATATAATATGATAAAGTGAACTGATGAACTAGGGTTTGGTTGCAAAACTAAATTGTGTGTGAGAACTAGTAAGAGGTTGTGTCAGATTAAGAGTAGATAGGTTAGGATTGGCAAATTAAAAAAAAAATAAAGAATTGCTGATGTTGTGTTAAGCGGCCCAATAAGACAATGTTTTGAATTTAGTTGGCGGCCATGATTATAAGAATCATCAAACTTCATTTATTAATTGTCTAGTTATTTGTTCCTTAACATGTCAATTCATGACATCAGGCTCATGTGTTTATATCTAGTATGTCGACCATTAATAAATTGCATGAGAAGTCAATATTGTTTGCATGTGATATATTGTTTGGCCCAATGTGATATGATGTTTTGATTGAACCCGTCTGAATCAAGCAGTTCTTAGAGAAATCCATTTGTTCGTGACATATAGTTTCAAATAATCCTTTTAATACCTAAACTGTTAGATGACTGGTTGTGATCTAAGGCTTTGACTAGGAATGTAGTTAAAACTGATAGATCGTATGAGTGATGGTTGGTAATTAAGTATGCTAGATGATAGAATTTTTGAATTGATTTTGATCACCAACTGTTTGCGTCATATGGGAGTTGGAATTATATCGATTGTCATGAGCTTAGTTGTTTATGATGAGTTTGTAATGCTTAGGGCCCATGTATATGTTAAAATATGATGAATCTGATGTCACGAGTGGAACAAGTTGGTAGTGGATTCGAATGTTGATCATAGTGCTATAATTCTGTTAATGACTTTATGATAATTTGGATTGCAAGATGTTATGGAAAGTTGTGGGATTTCATGTAACTGATGGGCCACGATTAATGGGATAGCTTAATTATTTCTCGCACACCTACGCGAACAATACGCCGAACAGTTATTTGTTTAATTGGGCCACGAAATTGTAATGTGAACTCGCATATTTGCTAGATGATTTCATGATAACAATCGGCTTGTTATGTAGTGAACCATTTAACATGTGCTTTGGTGTAACATGAACTTGTGCCATAAATGTACTAAGACCCGGACGCTGGTTATGACATACGTGATGATATGTGTTTGATTGTTTATTTCTTGAGTAATGTGTGTGATTAAATACGTGAATAATGAATACATGGAACTGACTGTTATTGGTAACCACACTAGGATATGGTTGATCAACGTGAAACAAAGTAATAAAACATACCGAGCAATCTCAGGTGAGTTCACTGCTCTTTTCCAAGCATGCATCCCGGGAAGGGATATCGGGTAACGTTCCAGGGAGGAATGCAGGTTAATGGGATGTTTGTTATTACTTAGTTTCTATTATGTAAGACCCCCTACATCTACCGATTGTTGCCGGGAAGGCAACGAGGTATTTAGTTGATAGCGCTATTAGGTTTGGCACCCTCACATCGTGCCGAAAGGACGGGCGTGAACTAATTACCTTGACCACTTGACCAATGCCTAGATAGAGGCATTGGGGTTGGGTATTCACATCGTGTATATATAAGACCCCTTACATCTACTCGAGGTTGTTAGTTGAACTAATTACCTTGACCACTTGACCAATGCCTAGATAGAGGCATTGGGGTTGGGCATTCACATCTAGTAGCCACATACGGTAATCGAGTTAATAACAACATCAAAACAAAACGTTGAACTGTTTTAAACACACATCTGGTAACTAAACGCGTTAACAAAACTTTGAACTCACCAGCGTCGTCTGACACACTCGTCTGCATGCTTGCAGGTCTATAGGTTACATCATTTGGAACTTGCCGTCTGGGATGCGGGAGTGGTCATGGGTCGGGATACTTGGAATCGCAAGACAAGTCTAAAGGTTTTGTACATGTGGTTTATGAAACGCTTAACAAATGATTTATGCTTCTGCTGTATACAATGAATTACGATAAATGTTTTGTAACACTATATGCTATCGAATAAAAGTTTTTATTTAAATATACGCTATAGTTCAATGTGATTGGTGGCTTGGATCCTGGTACGTCACACGTCCCGCGGTGTTTTCGCATGTGGTATTTTGGGGGTGTGACATAATGACTACAACATACAATACCTCACTGACTTTATAATATAACATAGCCTTTCTATTTAAACATTGAGGTATATATATCAACCTGTTCTTTATTATTATCTATTCATCAGAATTAGAAACCACAACTACACTTGATTCCATTATATAAAAAAACACAATTAATATAAAAAACATACTAGATATAACTAAATTTTAATCAACAAAAATGGATATTAACACAAATTTATACAACAAAAACAGATGTCTGCATAAACATCATATTTATACGAAAACTAACCGGCTTGTAGAAACATTATTCCAAACAAAATCACAAATCTAAAAACACAATATATTTGCACAACTTCTTTTTAACACTTTAAATGATAAATAAACATACCAAAAATATATCAAACACAATTACCTCCTCTTCCTACGAATCTTTTAACTTTGCTTGAACAAAATGATTTCTTTCTATTTCCACTAATATGTTCCTTTGCAGATTCCACGTCAACCTCTTGTCTTTTACTTGCTCTAATAGTATCACCTACTTCATCTTCAGTGTAATTTCTTGAGTTTTCTTACCTAATTAACCAATAGACTTATAGAAATCAAAACACAATGAAAATAGCAGTCAACACCACCATGAGAACAACTTACTTGTAAAATGCAAGTCAATGTTTGGAGTGGACGCCATTGCAAAAGTATTTCCAAATGATTAAGATTGGTACATAAAGCAACAAACACAATCGCAAATTCTATAACTTCAGCCCTAACTTTCAGCTAAAACTGAATGTCATCCTTTACCCTTTTCTTGATTATTATACAGATAATTTAAAAACACTAATATCAAATTAGCTTTTCACCCCCATACTGAATACCACTCAAACGAATGTTTAGTTTTATTACAAAAAACCACCTAATAAACCGAACCCATATAAGAATCATAAAAAACATAATCATTTATATATAAAGTTATTTCTTTAAATATAGAAAATACAATTTCCTGAAACTTTATACTTATTCTCATTCATCACTCTATATATAACATACTAAGAACTCCAAAAAAAAAAGCAACAACTAACAATATCACCAAAACATGAAAAAATAATTAGAACAAAAACCAACACATAAATTGTCATTCATCATACTATATATTACTAACTACATACGAAAAAGAAAAAAAAAACATACAAAAAACACCAAAACATAGTTCAATACTTGCAACAAAAAACAACACAGAGAAATTTACACCAACATTTTATACATAAAATAAAACGATAAATTCGAAGTTTCACAACACGAGAACGACGGTGAATTGAAACTTTTGGAACTTTAAGTTTCCGATTGTAACTTTCTAGTGAATCAGCGGTATCATCAACTTCATCTTCAGAATCAGAAAATTGGTCAAAACCAGACTGACCGATAACCTCATCTACACCAGCATCAACAGTCATATCAATAAACTCAATTTCTTCGTTAGAACTGCTGATCGAAACAACATCATCCCAATTCCAATATAGCAAGTCTCTAGATCGTTTGCGCTGCCTCTCAATCCATCGTATCTGGGTAAGAGAAATAACTTGTTTCATTACGAGCTAGAAACTATCACATAACAAATTTTACTAAGATTTAACAAATTACAACTTCAATATATATCACCTCCTCACTGAACTCACGAGAAAGGTGGGATTTATAAGGACTAAATGGCCCAACAGAAATTATCTCTACACTACCACTGTCGGCCTGTAATCAAACAAAATAAAAATAACAAAACAACAAAACAATAATATTAAAATATTAAAATATTACAAATAAACTTTATTTATTGATGATATTACTAAATTACATGTTCTTGACGATTTAAAGGATTGATAAACGTCTGCAGCCGGTCATCACCTAAATGAACAGGATTATTACTTCTTGTAGATGCATTTTTCTCCATCACTTGCTCAATATTTGAAGGATAAATCTATAAATTCTGCTACAAATTCTCAAACCTAAATAGATTTATACTAACATGTTCCTATTATATAAGCTATTCTACAACGGTTTTTAACACACGTTCAAGTATTGTAGCAACTACTATATACACACGACACATATCAAGATAATGGAACAGTTGATATTTCCAGTTTTATAGGAGAACATAATTTCGAAGGAAATAAAAAACAGTTTAATTTAACTTATATAATAAACCGCCAATTGATATCCTAATCAAAATTATAAGGCTACATCCCAAATAGGTACAAATAATATGCGAGAATGGGAAGTGGGTAGTTACTTCCCATAAAGAATTGCTCTTCTCAACAACTGCTGATCTTGTAAACAACTGTTAAGTCAAAGCACTGCTGATCCTGTAAACAACTGTTAAGTCAAAGCACTGATAAAGCATAAAGAATTTATCTAAAAATTATAGATAAATTATCATTTGTTTTAAGTTGTGGACCACAAGTTAGCTTCATAGGAAAAAAAATCACACCTACTCAAGTGCCTAGTTCAATTAGCTTTAGTCGGCACTTTACACAATACTTGTGTTACAACCCCAAGGCATGTTACAGGAATCATAGGAGTTAAATAGATCAGGGGTATACCTCTTGTCAACATATAATACTTCTCTTCATTTACAAAAGTTTTCCCGCCAAAGGCTCATTTACCCATAACTACTACACTCCCGTGTCACATATAAAAAAATACAACAGTTGATATAATAAGTTTTGAGTAAACTTCCGATTTGCTCCCTGTGGTTTGCCCACTTTAAGGATTTTGCCCGAAACCTTCAAAAATAGCCATTTCCAACCAATAGTTTGCTATGGTTTTTCCATTTTGCTCCCTACTGGAAGTAAAATGGAAAAACAGACAAATTGGTTGGAGTTAGAGGCGGGGAGCAAAACAAAAATTTACTCAATAAGTTTTGATTCGTTTGAATATAAAAACACAAGTATATTAACAAAAAAAACACAAAATAAAAAAAACACAATGTTATACCATAAAATAAATAGCTTTCGTTAAAACACAATCCATTATATCTAAAACAAAATACTTTAGTTGATTTACAACTAAAGATTAACTTATTAATTGAAATGTAACCATATTATAACATTGTAATTTGTATGAATGAAAATTCAAATCTTATCAGATGTTGTGCTTTGAATAAAAAAAATGTTTTTATTGTTTTTATAAATATACTGTTTTTGTTTACAGACATTACACTTTTCACAACAACATAGAGATTATAACATTCATACATAAGCATTAAACCTAAACATTCATTTGACCAGACCACATTCAAACAACAACAGCTACATATAAACAATCAACCTAATATCCAAATGTTTTAAGCAACAGGAATACATCACACAGGACAATACAGTTTCATTTGATCCACGCGACTTCCTCGTGCTTGCTCTTTCAACCTTTCCCTTTCAATTGCGTCTAGCACAACGTAAGTTTCACTATCATTATACACAAACTGCCTTCGAGCATTAAGATAATGCAACAATATTTTGGTTGCATATTTGCATCTTAATTCATCTAATTGTTCTTTCTGCCCACAATCTACTTCTTTCACAAACCCACATCGCCAACATCGTAAAGAACTCTCTTTGAATGTCTCCATATGCCTCATTAAAAATATACCACAATCAACTTTGTTGTCTACGGTTCTCCACGACATTTTTAGTCGACTTATCTGAGCTTTGTGCATCTTACGTCCACCCACAACACCGTGAATTAACATAAAATCTGCTACTAAATGCCTCTGCAATATAACGATAATAAATATAAACAAATTATCTTTTCCATATGATTGTGTTTTTTAAATGTCAAGGAATGTACCAATTTTTCTAGCCAGCCTCGGTATTTTAAGTCAAAACTATCATCATATAGACTGATGTTATCAATCACAACTATTTGGCACTTTTTCATATGAAAGCATACCAAGTAGAAGTGATCAGATTGCAAAACAGGTATGAATAAAAGATTAACTTCTTTCAACGATGCTACTTGTTCTTCTTTTAGAACTTTAATCATATTTCTAAAAAATTCAGCTTGCATCATCTCATAGCTTGAACCATATGTGCCACCATCCTGTGTATCAGTTATAATAACGTTACTAAAATAAATAAATAAATAAATAAACAATTCACTTATGTTATTTACTTACCAGCATCTGATATGTACAAAACAATCGCTTAATTTTGTCATCAGCCTTAAACTTCTCCTCGTGATTTAAGATTCTGGCCCACACATTTACAACATCAAAATGGACATACTCATCATGACTCAATGTTTCTAGCACTATCCTTGTTAGACCTGAATCTGGTTGATCTTCAATTTGAAAAACAACGTCCCTACAATGAATACGAGTTAAAACATCGATTAACTTATAATCATAGCACATTATAATAAAAGAAGTTAAAACACATACATTTCAAATCCTCTGGCAGAGAAAATCCAATCAGAATAAATTTTCTCTACAAATGTCAACTTTTCACTCAATTCCACCACCCGGTTAATGTAAGGTGATGCTGGCACCAAAGTCTCATCCGTAGAATCAACTACATTTTCTTCATCCTTTTCATCTGATATGATGTGTGAGATATTTTGACCACATGATCGTTGACTTGATGCAGATTGATACATTGTTTCATTTGAAACACACGCAGATACCAACGGGACAGCATGCACACTTTCCATGTTTTCAACTGAATTTACATTTACACCCGTATTACAATCAGTTTTCGTCTCTTGACTTTGAGTCTTCTTTTCTCCCTTACTCTGTATTTCATTATCATCTTTTGGAGATGAATCTGGATCCCTGCTCATAAAACCTGCATTTTTTGCAAATGAAATCAACTGATCCAATTGAGCTTTAGCTTCTTTAATCACCTGATTATCTGCATAGACCGTAAACCCCTCATTCAGCATTGTCTCTACATTCTTCAAAGACTCTTTTGCCTTTTCAATTTCTACAGTCAAATTTCTGACAAAAACCTGTTTCAATATGAACAATAAAAGATGAAAAAAACTATATATATATATATATACAGGAAGGTTAACGTACATTACGGCTTAACGTACATCACATACGACAGGTAATTACGGACGTTTATTTTAAAATCACACATTATAACTCAAAAATCCAAAATCACGCATGTTGAAACACAATAATCACGCATATTGAAAACATTAATCACGCATGTTATATAACAAATCACGCACGTTGTTGTACGTGAAGTACGTTAAGCCGTAATGTACGATATACTCTTTCTATATATATATATATATATATCATATATTCAGAGTTAAATACTATATGTTTTTGTGTCTTACCGATTCTGCTTCCTCCGTTTGTTCTTCTGCCACGGGAATGTTTGATTCCCTGCCAACATCTGCATTCTCATCCCGCCTATTCAAATGTATATTTCGAGTATAACGATCATTGTCTCTACACTCATCATCATCCACTTGCCTTTCATCCTCTCCATGTATATCTTCATGAATCAAATCCTCCTCGACACCAGCACCATCATTGTCTTTGCCCTCGTCAGCATCGACTTGCCGTTCCACCTTTTCATGCATGGGTTCACCAGTTGAAGAACGTTGACGCACCTCGCTTTCATTTGATTTTTTGGTCTTTAATACTGTTTTATACTTTGAAGTACCTTTCTTTCTTCTTTTCTCAGACTTCAGACCTTTATTCTTTATGTCCTCCAGTTTGCATAATGTACGCTCTTCAATATGTTCTATAACAAACAAACCTTTACGTTTAACACGTACATCATGCAACTTGCTTGTATGATCTGCATAGATAAGCTGTAAACAAAACAAATATTTGTCACTCCGTTTTGTTTGGATAAATGCCACAAATGACAAATTAATATTTAACTTATGATCTTACCGCAAGCAAAAACAGAGGCCCATTAAAAACTTGAGCAGGGTGCCAGCCTTTTCTCGCTCTGTCTAACAAAGTTAGCATGTAATCACACCAACCCAGTTCTTTTATGTCAACATCCTTTGTTATTAATGGCAAAAATCTTTGGTTGACAGTGCCACTTTTCGTTCCTTCGCCTAGATGTGTAAACATCAACACCAAAAAGTTAAGAACAAACAACATTCCACAATCATTGCGTTCTCTCTTGCATCGCCTATCCAAATAAGTTTGTGTTTCTTGTATAAGAAACCTGGTGAAGCCTGTTGGGAATTGACTTCTCCACAGTTTAACAACAGGACTTTTTATGCTTGGCCTATTGTTCTCTGTTATTATTCTTGATCCGTTCGGAATTCCCAATACCTTGTGAACCAATTCTGGACTTAACTTTATTGACTAAGATCCAAGATTTAATATTCTTGTTGAATCATCATAGTTCTTAGCCAACAAAAGTCCCAAGCTGGTAGGAACATGTTGAATCTTCAGATTTAGAATAGGACCAAAACCAATATCTCTTACAACGTTCTTTTGCTTGTCATTAAACTCTAGCATCCAATCATATAGAGTGTTTGGTGAGCATCTTGGTAAAATCTTCTCACCAGTATATGGGAAAAACATTTGACATTCATGGTGATTTGATTCCTCAGGTTGGTCCTTTCGACGTCTCTTCTTTGGTAAGGTATCATCAACTATTATATAACTTAACGAATTTTAGAAACAAACTACAACTAAGATTTTCATGTTTAAATGAATACCTGGTTTTTTTACTTTTGATGCAGCAGGATTAACAAAATCAACATCATCATTATCATCAGCATCACCACAGTCTGCCTGTAAAACTGCAGCAGCAAATCAAATAAAATAATAAACTATGAAGGGAAAAAAATGTATATTATATTTAATCATTTTAAATTGATCTATAACATACCTTCACTCTTTCGTTTCACAGCAACACCTGACAAAGATCCTTCATGTCTCTCCACATTTTATTAGAAACAAAACACATAAAAAATATTAATTGTAACACATTATTTAATCCTACTATTGACATTATCTAATGACTACAACATACAATACAACATTGTCTTGTTAATATATCACAGTGTTACAATTTAAACATTGTGTTATATTTATCAACCTGTTTTATATTATTATCTAGTCATCACAATCAGAAAGCACAACTACACTTGATTTGATGATTTTAAACTTGATAGACCCAAGTTTGATTACATTTCTCCAACTTATTCTGCCAATTTTAACAAAATACTATCAGGAACTATAACATTACAATGTTGTAAAACAACACATAATATTCAACATACAAAATCAATACAAAAACACAATCCTATAGTTTACCACATATGTAAAAAACACAACATGCACCAAGATACTGCAAATAATCAAGTAACATATGCAAACACAATGATTTCCCAAACCACAATATTAAAAAAAAGCATAATTAATATAAAAAACATAGTGGATACAACTTTATAAAACAAAAACAAACGTCTACATACACATTATAGTTATACAAAAACTAACCGACTTGTAGAAACAATATTCCAAACAAAATCACAAATCTAAAAAGACAATATACTTGAACAACTTCTGTTTAAACATTAAAAATAAAAAATAAGAAATAAACCATACCAAAAATATATGAAACGCATTTACCTCTTCTTACGAATCTATTAGCTTTGCTTGTACAGAATGACTTCTTTCTATTTCCACTTATATGTTTCTTTGCAATTTCCACTTCAACCTCTTGGCTTTTACTTCCTCTAACAGTATCACCTACTTCATCTTCACTGTAATTTCTTGACGATTTCTTACCTATTTAACCAATAGACTTAAACAAATCTAAACACAATGAAATTAGCAATCAACAACACCATGACAACTTACTTGTAAATCGCAAGTCAACGTTTGCAGTAGACGCCATTGCAAATGTAGTTCCAAATGATTAAGATTAGTACACAAAGCAACAAACACAATCGCAAATTGTATAACTTCGAGCCCTAAGTTTCCGTTAAAACCGAATGTTCATCGTTTTCCCTTTTCTTGACTATTATACAGTTAATCTCAAAACAATAATAAGAAATTACCTTATTGCCCCCCCACACTGAATACCAGTTAAATGAATGTTTAATCTTATTCAAATCTTATTACAAAAAGTAGTACCACTTAATAAACCGAAGCCAAATATAACATGCATAAAAAAAACATAATTATTTAAATATATATTCATTTTTTTTAAATATAGAAATTTTTTTTACTGAAACTTCATTCTTATTCTAATTCATCATCCTATATACAACATACTAAGTACTTACGAAAAATAAGCAATAACTAACAATATCACCAAAACGTAATTCAATAATTAGAACAAAAAACCAAAGAATTTATAGACATCATACCTGTTATTCAAAAGAATGAGATATTGACGTCATTTAGAAGAAGCACATTTATTTAAAAATGGTAAAGGAGACAAAAAAACACTTAACATAAAGACCTAATAGAATGGGAGAATAGGAATTGGGAAGTTACTAAAATAAGATTGGAGGGTATGGGGAGGGTCACCCCCATGAGGGTGGGCCACCACGTAGGACGCCACGTCAACAGGAGTGATGATGGACCTAAAGAGGATGGACCAAGGGGGTGGAGGATGGGTTCCCACACTATTTATAGAAACACTTAAGAAAAAATAAACTGATTTGATTTTAGAGAGAGGGAGAGAGAGAGAGGAGAGAAAAAGAGGCCCGTCGATGTCGTCTTCAGGCGACTGAGAAGCCGGGACAATCCTCAGGAGACGGTGTGGGTGACCGGCGTCGGGGCTCGCCGAGGCAAGGCCGGCCCCCATACCCTCCAGTCTAAGAAACCATATTGATAGAAATCATACATACTGGGAAGGATATAAAGACTACTTTTAATAAGGTATACCTTGTTTTATTTAATCTTCTAAAAAATAAAAGAACACTTCATCTATTAGTTACACAAAGATTCTTACATATAGGGATTTGGACTGTCGTTTGGCATGAGCTGGCAGCCCATTTTTTTCCTCTCATGTTAAACCAGATGAACCCAATGCTCACTCAATGATTGGTTTGAGATGGACCTATTCTTTTATCTTCTTTAAAACCTATGTTGCACCTAATAAGGATGACGCTTTCAAGGCCCATGTTATCCGATTTTTGAAAGCCCATGGGATTTAGATAGTTCTAGAGTATATCTCTTGTTAACATGTAATATTTCTATTCATTATCAAAAGTTTTACGGGCAAAAGCTCATTTACCCGTAACTACTATACTCCCGTGTCACATAAAAAAATATACACCTGTTGATGTAATAAGTTTTGATGCGTCTGAATATAAAAAACACAATTATATTAACAAAAACAAAAGACACAAAAGAAAAAACACAATGTTATACCATCAAAATCAAAAGCTTTCGTTAAAACACAATCCATTCTAAAATACTTACTATAGTAGATCACTAATTGTAGGACCCATGTGAACACACGGGTAGGTTTAATAACCATCGAAATCAAATATTAAAAAATAGATTATAATACATCGTTTAAATTATTTGTGTTTAGTTACATATATTTATAAAACAATGTTAAAAACAATATGTGTTAGTATTATAAGTATAATGATAAAAGTTTTTGTCTACATCTATATGTAAAATATGATGTTACATTTTATCATCACAACTTCCTACTTTGAAACAATTAAAAGCAGCAAAACAGTAAAGCAATCAGAGCCTCATTCACTTGATCAAAACACAATATAAGAAGATCATCAACTCATATATGATCAGAAGATCAAAGGGTAAAAGGGAGGTTATTATAAAAAACCCTCACACTCTCAACGGAGCCTCCTTCACTTGATCAAAACACAATATTCCATTTAAGAGGCGCGTAAGTTTGCTATCACAATATAGAACATGAGCACCTTCTTTCCGTTACTTTTTATCGCCAAGGGTGTAAACTCTCTCAAAGACCTAAGAAAAGAGCCATGATGATTCAAAGAACCTTACTTGCAATGGAGGTATAAGACAGGTGTGTTATTACTCATGTTCAAGATAATCTCTTTTGTGTTCATATGAGCAAGAAGGGAGGAAGACACAAAGGATGTGTCAAACACAATTAAGGTGATACAGGTTCAGGTAATAAGAAGAAACCCTCTGTTGAAGAAGCAACCAGTGATAGTGTTTTGGTGGAAAACGTGGAGGGGTCGGTCATATTGTCGAGCGTTGTCAGGAAATGCTATTTGATTTCTAACAACCCTCGACAATGTCACCGACCCCTCCACATTTTCCACCAAAACACTATCACTGGTTGCTTCTTAAACAGAGGGTTTCTTCTTATTACCTGAACCTATATCATCTGAACTGTGTTTGACACATCCTTTGTGTCTTCCTCTTTTCTTGCTCACATGAACACGAAAGAAGTTATCTTGAACACGAGTAATAACACACCTGTCTTCTACCTCCATTGCAAGTAAGGTTCTTTGAATCATCTTGGCTCTTTTCTTAGGTCTTTGAGGGAGTTTACACCCTTTCATTGCCATAAAGTCTTCTTCTTTCTCTTTGCTTGATAATGTAGTAAACAATCTGCGCCACAAAACCAAAATATTTCTATGTTTTTGTGGAGACAATTACTATCCAATAAGTTTCAAAACCACATTGAAAAATCATACATAACCTAATTTTCGAGATGTATTAAGGAAAACCATTACCTGATATGTAAACGGAAAGAATGTGATGGCTCAATGATGGTTGCTGTCATTAGGTGCATTGACACCTAACAAAAAGAATGTGATTGCTTAAGTATAATTATAAACTTATTAACAAATAAGACCATATTAATTTAAAATTTAACCTTATGATAACCAAGAGGCAATCTTTGTATAGTCTGAAACATAAGTTATCTTTGAACATGGGTCATTGGCCAAATGAAATACTAAAAAATAGATTATGTCCCTGCATGAAAAACAAAATCGATAAATTTAGGGAAAATGGGTTTGAAAGATGATAACCCAACAGTAGAGGATCTCATTCTACAACTCCAATAAATGCAAGGGTGTTCTCAAATAATGGTATCATAGATGTTTGAAAACCGACAAAGAACGACAAGTGTCCACAGTGCTGCTTCTTTGGACATTTATCGGTCTTCAAACATCTAGGAAGCATTATTTGAAAACACCCCTGAATTTATCGAGGCTATAGAATGAGATCCTCTACTGTTGGCTAATCATCCTTCAATCACATTTTCCCTAAATTTATCAATTCTGTTTTTCATACCTCCCAAAGCCACCTATCCGCCTGCAAAGAAATAAAAAAAGCTTGAAGTATAACCTGTACTTAATTATATGGCACCGGATTTTCACTGATTCAAGAATCTCAACATCACCTAACAACAAAGAACCAATTTACAAACATCTTAATAGCATTCCATAATTCAGATTATTAACTTCTGAATGCACTAACCGGTTTTTCCTGAAGAATTGTTGTCCACTCTATGTAATGTGGTGTCAATTGTACTGTTATTCCGCTTCTTCGCTGTATTAACACATTAAAATCTTAAAACATAAAAACAAACAAAATGTTGCAACAAAAAAAATAAACAAAACACAAATTGTTAGTTATATGCTACCAACCTTGAAGTGTTGCACCGCAGCCTCCACATGTGTACACCGGTTTGTTGCTTATCAAACTAACTGTCATCGTAATCAACAAATTGTTATTATCATGAAAACACATTTAAGAGAAAAGAAAAATGAATGAAAAACAAACAAACAACATTGAATCTATAAACATCATCCAGATTGCCTTCATTGAATCTATAAACATCATCTACAACAACCCAAAAATCATCACCACAAACAAAACCAACCAAAAAAGATACACCTAAATATGACCAATCACGACTAAGAACAAACAGACCAAGAACATCTTCAGCGATGGTAAAAGTACCTTATCTTTCAGAGTGAACAACAATAAAGAATTGAGACTGACCGCCCTGATCTGTAGGAGAATGTGACAAATTCACAGGAATCAGGTCCAAACGTCAATTTATATGACCGATCTACAAACGAAAAAATGGAAAACTTACCAGTGTCCTCAGATACAGCTAAATACTAACAAAACAACTATCAATTACTTTCATTACCTCATGGCATCAGAATTTATTATAAATAATTTCCAAATTATAAATAATCTCCAAATTGCAAAATTAGCAAGTATTCTACAATAGTAAATGATTCATCTAAATTATGCCTCTTCTAATCAAATTGCAAATTCAAACATTAAACAACCATAAATTACCAATTGAAACCAGAGCCACCATCGTCAACCACCATCCAGAAACACTAAAGGGTTCGAAGACGAACACGGAACAACAAAAAGGTGGGGGCGGCGATTCTGTGCTACCCATCATCACCATCAGATACTGAAAAAAAAGCTTCCATCATTGCCACATCAAAATCAAAAAAGTAAAATTGAAGATATAAATCTACAAAAAAAAATTCGATTTACCTACCGAGTCACCGTCATAATCCCAATTGAAACCACCAGATCTCGCCATCGTAGCCTCAGATGACAAAATCATCTTCATCGGTCTGAGTAACAAAGATAGTGATTCACCGAGGGATTTCTTTGCGGATGACATGGTTCGTGTGGAAGATGAGGAAAATAAACCCTAGAATCGGCTGTGATTTTGGAATGAAAAGAAAGTGTGAAGAAGAAAGAGATGGAGAGAGATGGAGATTAAAGTGTGAAGAAGAAAGAGGGAGTTGGGATATGATTACTTCTCACACAGGTGCATTAAATGCCCGGTTCATATCCCATGCATTTCAAAATTCCCTCCAAAAAAAACCAATTTATCATAATAATAAAACCAATTTATCATAATAATAAAATCCTATCATATACAAAAGGAATTATGACATCAGCATTGACATGTGGCAAATGTTAGAGATTGCCTACATCAGCTTAAAGTCTCCTATTATAAATTATATATACATAGTCTCACTATCAGAACATTGTGTTATATGAATCTAGCTATATTTAACGTAATATCATGCTCGGAATAAATACAAATAACTGTTGTTAAAATACCACTTTATTACAATTTAATTTATATAATTTTAATTAACATATATGTTTTACTTTATATATTATGTATTAGTTGCAAGTATATACCAACAACCGTTAACAAAAACATCGTAAGAAAATATTATCAACAATTTATAAAAGCACAACAGCGTACAAAATTACCATAATTTAATATTAAATGGATAAAACAATCTAATGTAACATCATTTTTATCTAATAAATAGCGATAAAGGCTGGCGCAAAAAAGTCAAACTCACCACGTCTAACACACAAATTTCAAAATGATTATCTCAAATTTTCAAACCATAATGTCATCCATTTAATAATTTTTAAACAATAAAGAAAAGAAAAAAATTAACCTAATTTAAGATTTTTTTTAAAAATAACCAGCGCTATTTAAGATCCCTGCAACATATTCATACGACCAAGACTTTCCCCCATTTACATCGACTCTCTCTCACACCATCATTTATTTACTTCTCTTTTTAGTAGTCCCATACAGAAAACTCTACTTTTACCGCTTATTTCCTTCATTTTAACAGTTACATTTACAAACCCCCTTTTATTCACCGTCATTACACCTTGACCAATTATTACAGTTCAGGTCAAACTTGAAAATTGTATCATTTGATTCAACCTTAAATTTTTTGGACAAAGATGGCGTCTTTCAAGAATGCCAGGGACAAAAATGATAAAAAAAAACTTGAAGTTTGGTCTGAATTGGCATAACTAAACAAACTACAAGGCCAAAAATAAAATTCAACTAAAAACAAATATAACTTTAAAAATTTATACAGGAAATTCCCAAAAGATTTCATTAAGGATTATATTATCTTATATCTTATATTTTATATATATATATATATATATATCTACCATATATTTGAAAATAAGTTGGGCTGATGTGGCACTCAATAATAAGGCATCAAATATGGTTTTTGGCTCCAAAACTCCCTTCTCAATCTTTTAACATGGAATGGAGCATCCGGCCTAAAAACCCGACCCATTTTTTCGGATCCTATAAAAGTATTCTAAATATTTGTTCATCTCTAACAATCCCCACATCTTCTTCACGTTTCCCCACAAAACCTTTCATCATCACCAAATCTACACTTCATATCTCAAATCTTCAATCGATCAAATCTTCATTTCCAACACAAAAGAAACATTTCTTCTCTTAAACCTGGTTATCTCCACAATCTTCATCACTTGATTCTTCTCCGAGAAGGTATGGTTACCTTATATGTTTGTCTTTCAAGATTTTTATGATTTGGATGATGTTCATGGTTTATTTCTAATTATCTTCATCGATTAAGTGAGGATTATCTTCACAATCTGCATCAGTTGATTCTTCCCCGAGAAACTATGGTTACCGTATATGTTTTTTTTTTGTAAGACTTGTAAGATTTTGTATCAATTGTGTGAAGTTCATGTATTTTATGTTATTATCTTTGTTGTATATGTGAAGATTCTACTCCGATCATAATTTTTTTTTATTTGGTTCCGTATTTAGGTATGCTTTTCGTTTATTTTTATTATTTTTTTTATATAGGGATCTGATTTTTTTTTGTATATTGCACTCTGACTCTCATATTTTGGATGTGTGGTTGAGTGTTTTATGATAGATTAGGTTTTCGATATTTGTTGATTTTATTGCTAGAATGGTTTATGATATGGTTTTCTATGTTTATGACAACCTTGAGTTTGCTGGTTTTTTGACCTATACATGCAATGTTTAATGTCAAAAACTATAGCCACTTTTATCCGTGATTAAAGAACATATATCTCTAATACTTCATTAACACTCTTGTAATTTTTAAAACCTGTCATGCCCTTACCATTCAATCAAGTATGCCCTTATGAACCCTTAACAATACAAGCCTTAACCATGGATGTATGTTTGTACTACTTTTAGTGATAGCTGATAAGATATGTCTTAACCATGGATGTATGAATGAATTACTTTTACTGATAACTTATAACATAGGCACAAACTAAAAGGAATAAACTTTAGTTAACTATTGCATGCAGTTAGAATTTCCTGAGCTGAACATTTCGAATAATAAGGATATTCATAGACTTGAAAATGATATAAAGTTTAAAGATTTGATAAAATACGATGTGATATATGACATAGCAAGTAACAATGCATAAGGACATCCGTAGCACTTAACATAGTAGTGCAAAATACATTGACAGTAGAAACACTTGTTTAGTTGTCACAACATAATATATCAAAAAAATTAGTTTATAGCATTACACTTTATTAGCTGACTATAACAACTACAACATATATCTTACAAAACGACATGACTTTGCGTGCATTTGGAATTGCAGTCTGCAAATGGCACCATCTTTCTACGTAGTGTTAAGACGACCATCACGTTCTCGACTGGTACATATCCTCTGAGAATACAATTAAATATAAATAATTTCTTACTGGTTTTGTTTATCTTTCACACACTTATATCGTAAATCTTTCAGCCACTACCTCCATCAATTGGGTTCTTTCATGACAAAGAACTACAAAACAAAAGCAAAATTTGTATACAGGCAGATAACGGGCATCATTGGGACGTCAACACTAGGAAAATAAACGAGTATACTACTTTGCAGATGGATGGAAAAATATTGTTGATGATTTAGGGCTTGATGATGTTTGTTTGATAGTATTTGAAGCTACCTCCATCAATTGGGTTCTTTCACAGTGAATGCAAATACAAAATCAAAGCCTTTAAAGATTCACGTCAACTGGGAGCATCATTCTGCGATGCAATATCCAAACGATCGGAGAAACACATTGTACACTGTAACATCTGTGCTTGTAATCATTATGAACAGTTCAATTATCAATAAAACAATGTTATTTGATCCCAATGTTTGCTTGGTTATGTTTTACATTTTTCATGTTTTGACTTTTGTCCAATTTCAAACTCTAAATCGCGTTCTGGAAGGTTATACGCGCACTGATGCGTAAATATAACTAGTTTAATGCAACGAACACTCCGGAACATCAACATATACTTAACATACCTTAAATAACCTTTACATAACTTAGAAATAAGTTTTGAAGGCTTTGGTATGGCAAAAACAAGTTAATTCGCCTACAGGGACTAAATTTGACAAACTGCGAAAGTATGCCAATTTGAACTGTAACAGACATTTCGGAACATGAACATAAGTTAAACATACCAAAAATATCCTTTACATAGCTTAGAAATAGGCTTTGAGGGGTTCGGTGTGCTAAAATAAACTTTTGGGTCATTCAGGGACTAAAAGTGTCAAAAAGTGCACAAGTTTGCACTTTCACGCATAACTTACGTTCTGAATACATCTGGACATCCAAAAATTTATGTAAGCATTATAATATTATGCTTTAGTGTTTGGCTTGTCAAAAATCCATTCGTCACGCAATTTGGATCGTTTTTCGCGCTTATGCACATTCCGTCGTAATTAAGCGAACATCGCGATCGTACGACCAAACGAACCAACATCCGGCATATTTTTGAGCATGTTTCATGTCCAAAATGTTTAGGCATCATGTTAGGGCCTTGAAAATGGCTTAACGAGCCATAAACATGTCAGAAATGGCTTTAATACACAACGGGAACTGAATTGGAAACTGGTTGCTAATCAGAAGGACCTTAGCGTGACACCTAGACCCCTTGGCGTCACGCGAGGCCCCTTCTGATCAGCAAAAGCCATTTTAACAGCTGTTAACAGCTGTTTAGCACTCCCAATCCAATTCCAAGTGTTGTTTCCTGCTTATGGGGGGCCAATATGATGTACATGAGCTTGCCAACAAGTGTAGGGATGTGATCATTCCCTCTTCTCCAAGAAACGATCCTAACGGAGGTCCGAACACTATATATACCCAACCCCATTCATTGCAAAACCCACAAAAATCTGATCTTAGAAGCTCTAAGTTGAAACCATTGTTTCATACCTGAGCTACTTGGATCAAGATTAGCTTTCGGGGACCCTTTGTAAGTGTTCCTTCGTTCTTTTATTGCTTTTCGAGTCCGAAAGTCAAACTTTGTTTGACTTTCTGCATTGACCAGTTTATGGTCAATGCGAAGTTCGTTTGAACTTCGCAACGTGAGCGTAATCACGATGGTTATAGTCCCTAGTGACTATGCCTACTGATTACCACGTTGTCTAGGGTCGTAAGGTAAGCGATCTAAACAATCGCTTATACTTTCGAACTCGACCCGTTTGGTCGATCATTAGGATCCGACCAAACACTTTAGGTGACCATAGTATATAGGGAATAACCTTCCGAGGTTATACCTTATGGTCACGACGTTTAGTTAGTTGTATGATTGGTAGTTTATATGCCTTAGGTAAATTACCAAAATACCCCTTTGACGCCAAAATTCATTTTGAACATATGTAACGTAACTTTTGACATCTAAACTGATTTGGCAACAATATTAGACATGTTAAGGCATATATTACTTGTCATAGGACTAGTTAAGCGGCTCGAACGCGTTTCACGCGAACGACGCGTTAAAGTAGCATAAGCTACCTAAACGGGTCGTAATGGGTCGTAAGCACTTAGGTTAGGTTTCATTTAGTATGTAGGCTTTGTTAAACCATATTACATGAGTTCTCATACTCATTTGGTTTACAAGCCCTCATTCTATCCGATCTTCCGATTTAGGTCCGGTATATTAACATAGTTACCTATATTAGGTGCCGTTGGATATCCGTGATCTCTAGCTTTGTTTGGTTGTTATTCAAGGACTACTAAGCAATCTCAAGTGAGTACATAGACCCCTCTTTTACTGTTTTCCAAACATTTTGGGGTGAAACACATGTGCCTACTTGTTACTTTCATGCTTTTCCATGTTTTCATATCATATGCTTGTTATGTTCAATAGTACACTTATAGTACATGATTTCATTTTGTTTATGCTATGTATGCCCATTGTGTGCATATTTAGTACATAGTTTTACATTACATGTTATGCTATGTATGTCCATTGTGTGCATACTTAGTACATTGTTTTACATTACATTTCATGCTATGTATGTCCATTGTGTGCATACTTAGTACATTGTTTTACATTACATTTCACGCTATGTATGTTCATTTGATTACATACTTAGTGCATTGTTTTCACATGCTTACACTTTGGTATTACACTTGGTTTGTTCAAATGGGATAATACACATTCATTAACATTAGCTACGCCGCTCGTTAGTAGGTAATGGTACCATAGGACTTGACAACTCCCGTTCCTGAACCCTAGGTCTGTTTGGGTGGAAGGAATGACCGAATTCGATAAACAATAACACAGATAGACCTTTAATTTGTTTAAGGGTCAATCACCACAGTCACAAGGCTTGGATGTATGCATTTTCACAATACTGCATAGATGTTTGTATCAGTATAGCATGCATTTGTTCCACAGAACATAACTTTGACTTAAACTATGTTTAATTCAATACCTTGTTTTTGTGCATTTTACCTATGGTTTAGTTGATATATTTCACATGCCATACATGATATTTTTGGATACACATTATACGATTTACATTAAACATAAACATTTTGACATTGATATACACATTAGGTCATTCACATTTGACATGGACATTTTGATATGGTTTACACAATAACACTTGACAAGTGATTTATACATGAACAATTTACATTGGTGGTTGGTTTGGGTAAATGGTTTGAGTAACGAGGCGTGTGTAATATGATACAAACATGGTGGATACGCCGTTGGTACTTCCTGTATATAAGTGTTTGTATAATATTACATATCGTAGCGTTATTTAAATCATTTCAATTTAAGACATATAACATTTTATACAAATAACATACTTTTCACGAGACATTGTTTTACAAACAAACTCATCTTACATGGTTATTCATTTAACCTTACATTTATTTATACATGTCATCTGATCTTATTGTTTTTCAAACTATTTACAAAACAAATCAATTTACTAGGTTCATGACTAAACTTTATTAAACATTTTCTTAAACTTACAAGTCATGAATCCTATTTTCACAAAACCTATGTATCTCATAGGCATTTTTATGCTGACGTACCTATTTTCACATGTGTTTTCAGGAGCTGTTGCTTAGGACAATGATCGTGACACTAGGGCGGACCTGTGCCTTAGAGACATAAAACGAAGATAGACTTAGTTTAATTATGTTTTGTACTCTTTGTTTCCTGTTTAAGACAATGTAACTCTTATGTTGATAAATAAAATACAACTTTGAATGCCATGGTTATGAAACAAATAATTCTGTTACAACACTCCCCGACGTTTTCCGGCACGTTTTGTATGTTATACGTGGTCGGGGTGTGACAGAAGAGTTGGTATCAGAGCCAATGGTTATAGGGAATTAGGTTATTAGTAATGATTTGACCTAGACTATAACCTTTCTAGGACCCCAACGCAAGTTGTCTTGCGTTTAGACTTTAAAACATGCACTTCACCTATCCTTAGGTGATAACCACAACGGGAACATCAACTTCGAATCCGCTGTGAAAACAAATAATATGTTCTAGGATGATTTATTACAAGGTTTTGAACCATCTGTTGTAAGGTTTTGAACCCCTTAGAATTTTCAAAATCTCGTCAAAGTTTTGGGTTTTAAATAGTGTGAACACGTGCAAACTGGAAGAGTGAATTCCTGTACCCTGGGTTTTCTGTCTAAGGCTAGAGTGTTCGTACAAATCCACATAATCAGACCAGTCACTCTTACCTGGGAACTCTTGGGGTGAGTGTTCACTTATAGGCGAGCATGTCTTCGCGATACATTATTTTGACCCATTTACTTTGATTAGCCACTGCGTGTCGCTTGTTTGCTTTGCGATGCAGACGAATGACCACCATCTTTGCTTTTGTTGATTTTGTTTCATCTCATTCTCTTCATCCAATCATCTCACTCGTTTCCTTTCATGTTTTCCTCTTTTAGAATGCCTCCTCGACACGAAAACCAGATAGCGACTGCCAAACTGGCAGAAATTATTGCGCAGCAAATGGCTGCTCAATTCCCAAACCTCTTTGCTCAATGGAACCAAGCCAACAACAACAACAATGCTCCATGCAATTTCAAGAGTTTCAGTTCGGCTAAACCACTCAAGTTTAGTGGTACTGAGGGAGAAACTGGGCTCCTTCAATGGTTCGAGAGCATTGAGAACACTTTCCGTCATGTTCAGTGTCTTGACAATCGCAAGGTTGAGTTTTCTTCGAGTGTGTTTCAGAAAAGGGCTCTTACATGGTGGAACGGGGTTATGAGAGACCGTGGTGCAGAAGTTGCTCTAGCACAGACTTGGGCTGAACTTAGAGCTCTTATGATGAGGGAGTTTTGTCCTCGTCATGAACAACGAGCTTTGGAGAGGGAGTTTGATGACTTGAAACAGGACAGTGGCGAGCACAGGGCGTATACTGATAGGTTTGAGGAGTTGAGTCTGCTATGCCCAACAATGGTTACCTCACTCGACAAGGCTATCGAAAGGTACATCGATGGTCTACCTGACTCAGTACAAGACATCATTACTGGTAGTAACCCTACCACACTCCGTCAAGCGATCGAGTTAGCAGCGACATTGACTGAGTCGCAGGTTCGAAAGGGAAAGCTACATAAAAAGGGTGACAAGGGTAAGAAGCAGGCGTTTGACAAAGGAGATAGCAAGAAAGGTCAAAACAAGAAGGGAAAGGATTCTGGTTCCTCAAGAGGATCTAGGAAGCGAAAGGCTTCCCAAAATTTTGCTGTCACTGCCCAAGCTAACCAGGCAGCTCCCAACCAACCCGCATAGCCTCCAGCAAAGAAGCCTTATGCAGGAAATGCACCTTTGTGCAATAGATGCAACAGACACCATCAGCCACAACTTCCGTGCCGTTTCTGTACTAACTGTGGGAAGTCGGGTCATCTTGCTGATGTTTGTCGCTTTGCTCAGAATCAGGCAGTTCAAAACCCAGCTCAACGAGTTGCTCAGCCTCCTGCTCAGCAACAGGGTCAAGCTGCACGACCACACTACCCTCCAGGTTCTTGTTACAACTGTGGGGATCTGACCTACTACCGTAATCAGTGTCCAAGATTGGTGAATGCTAACCCAAATCAGAATCAGGCTCAGGCTCGAGGTCGAGTCTTCAATATGAATGCACAGGAGGCACAAGCAGACAATGAAGTGGTGAACGGTACGTTCTTTATTAATAATCAGCCTGCATCTGTTCTTTTTGATTCGGGTGCCGATAAGAGTTTTTTGTCATTATCTTTTGAACCATTGCTTCGCGTGTCTAGAACGAAACTAGGTAAACCTTTGACATTAGAGGTTGCTAATGGTGAACCCATTGTTCTTGATTCTGTTCTTCGCAACTGCCAGTTGAACCTCAACGACCATCTTTTTCCTATTAACCTCACGCCTATGCAACTTGGAAGCTTCGACGTTATAGTGGGTATGGATTGGTTATCCAAGCATCGCGCAGAGGTAGTTTGTTTTGAGAAGATTGTTCGTGTGCCGCTTTCGACAGGCGAGATCCTACAGGTTCATGGTGAGAAACCTGCTGGTGGTCTCAAACTCATGTCTTGTTTTAAAGCTCGGAAGTATCTGCGAAAGAACTATGTGGCCTTTTTGGCACATGTTGTAGCAGATAAGGGTAAAGGTAAATCTATTCAAGATATTCCTGTTGTTCGGGATTATCCTGAAGTATTTCCTGAAGATTTACCTGGTCTACTGTGACAACTCGTATTTTAGAACCTCCTTGCTATGCTTTGATGTAGCTTATTCGAACATACGTGACTAGTTAATGTACTTAGTTTCAACAGAATGTTACATTTACCATGCTATGTGATATATATGTGATGTGAATGTATGTATATATATATATATTTAACCGTGGTCGCACAACATCAATCTAGTCGCACGAGACCTAACCGATCGCACATGATGGTGCTCGGCCCAAATCCAACACGACCGAAGCCCAAGCTAAGCCCAATCCTTATAATTTTCGCTTAACACTAGGGGGGTTGGTGTATAACCCTCATTGTCCTTTTAACACAAGAAAATACACAAACCCTAGCTCTCTCTCTCCTTCCCTCTTTGTTCGACGGCAGACTCACACTCGAAGCCTTCCGACCTCGTGCGAGTTAGTTATCCGATTTCCTGGTTAGTGTTCTTCATGTACTGATTTTTATATTCTTGATGATAATTTTGTGGTGTGATCGAATAGGGTTTCTTGTTAGTGGACATGTGCTAAAAATTATAATCATGAATTGAAATACGTAATTTATTTCTGTACATATGTGATCACATGAATGTGTATAATCGGAAACAAATCATCATTGGCTAGGGTATTATGTAGATTAGGGTGTTGTGTAGATAAACGTGGCATTAAATCAATGGAAGTGGATGTTTGTTGGCTGAAATCGAGGGATGTATGCATGTGATTTTTAATCGGTTGTGATGTAAAAGTTGTTGGCCAATTGTGTGTGCTTTGCTTATGGTGGTATGATAATAGTAAACATTTGTCCACTACATAGATACCATATATAAAAATCGGTCCAATATCATCTTGAGGTGCTAAGAGATGGTCGGCCATGTGTGTGTGGTTGTAGTGTTGATATAATCTAACCATGTGCATAGTATTAGTGTGCTTTGTCAGAAGTTGTTGCATGTTGACTTAAGAATTTTGGTGATTACTTTACTATTAATTCGATGAAGATGATAATGAGTTGTTATGCATTAGGGTTCATATGAATTAATAATGATTGATTGATTTGATCGATTAATTGTTTAGATGGAAAATATTTGATTGTTGTAACCACACATATGGAAACTGTTAAAGGGTGTAACTAAATTGCATGAAATTAGGGAAATTGTAACCAATCACACAAGTCTCTTGATCGTACAAGAGACTTCAGTCGCACAAGACCGAACACACAAGAAGTCTAGTCGCACAAGTCTTGTTCGGTCGCACAAAATGTTTCTAGTCGCACAAGTTGATATGTAATTAATTGAATATTGGGCCGGGTATATTTTTTGGGCCGGATTAACCCAACCGCACAAGAGTAGTTGAGTCGCACAAGATTGTTTATTTATTTGTTATTTGGGCCGTATGTTATATGTGTTGGGCTGGGAAACAAGACTGATCGCACAAGATGGATTAACTGTTTATATGTTGGGCCGTGTTTATACATGAAGATGTATTGGGCTTTCTTAATTACGGGCTGGGTTTTATTGGGTTCTAATGGACGACTCGCACAAGGCCATTAAGCTTGTGCGAGCCCAATCTTGATTATATTGAACGTAACGATCTATGTTGCCATGATCCGTGTGTGTGTTCTTACATGCTATCTTACGTGATACTTGTGTGCACTCTGTGAAACCAAAACCTGACTTGTATGATAACCCTGTTAGGACGTGGTTGACCACTAGCTGCTAGGCTTGACCTTTCTGTGTAATCTGCCGAGCAAACCAAGGTGAGTTCACACTCTACAAAGCATGGGATTCCCAGGGGTTGGGAATGGGGTTAAGGAATATGGATTCGTCGTCCTTTCTTGGGTAGGACAGTAATGGTTCAGGAATGTAATTCCTCGTCCTCACGGACAGATAACTATACTAGACCAAAACTCTCTATCACGAAGTCCCTCCTTTTTATATCGACTTAATCGCCGGGCCAATGGTGAGCGGGTCATTAGTTAGATAGCGCTATTTAGGTCTGACAAGCCTCACACCGTGCCGCAGAGGACGGGCGTGAACTAATGGATCTGGGCACGTCAATGCTGATAGACATTGACAGTTCAGGGCACTTAAACATGACTTTTCGTCAGTAGTCGATATGGTAACGAGTCTAGTGTATACAAGGGGTAGCCCCCACGTCCGAAATGCAAGATAACTATCATGGGGTAGCCCCCACGGCTGGATTGCCAGAGTAATTGGGTTAAACAAAGGGTTAAACAAATCACGTTTTCAACTATGGGGTAACCCCCACGGCAGGAACGCCAGTTAAAGGAAACTATTTTTGGAACAACTTAAAACGAACACCCAACCGTGAACTCACTCAACTCGTTGTTGACTCGTTACTACATGCTTTGCAGGTCTATAGGTTCTTAGCTGGAGCTTGCACAAGGAAGAGTCGTTGTGGGACATGGACAGCTGTGTGCCATGTTAAACATTTGGATATATGAACTTTTGATTTGGTTTTAAACATTATGCTTCCGCTCATAACTTAACTATGTTTGTTTTGGACACTAATTGTGTTGGTTGGACTTTTACAATTAATTATTTACTTGTTCAATATGATTAGTGGTTTGATCCTGGTCAGTCACGCCTCCAAGCGGTGATACTCCGCATGTGGATTTTGGGGGTGTGACAGATTGGTATCAGAGCCATTGGTTATAGAGAACTTGGTTTTAATAAAGGAAAACGTTTTTTGTTAAAACCAGGCTATAATCTGTACAATGCTCTACGATCCACAACGACGCTTCACTCCACGTGCAAGACTCGACATTCTAGGTGATATGGTTTATGTTTATATTGCCTACTTGCTAGATTGCATAGAACTTTGCTCATGGTATGCTTAGATAAACGTAGCAACTATAGTTTGAAAACACATTTGTGCTTGCTCCCTACTATCACTACACACTTACACACATTCGCGACACCTTTCCTATTTGTGTTTCCTTCGGTGAGAGATCATGAGAGAACGTGTGAACCTAACACAGGCCAGCTGACGGCTCTTATCAACGAACAAGTTACGGCAGCACTCGCAGCCGCCCAGGCAGGAGGTATAACCTGCTATTCCGAACCTAACCTAGAATGATAGATCCTACACTTAAGACCCAACTCTCGCGCTTGACCCTGTCGTTTCTTCCTCGCGCAACAAGGTCAGAACGCTCAGCCGCCTGTATGCACATTTAAGACGTTCATGGACTGTCGTCCTAATACTTTCAGTGGCACTAAAGGAGCTGTTGGACTCCTCCATTGGTTTGAAGAGCTCGAGTTTGTCTTAGAGACGTGTGAATGCCCTAAGGCTCATAGGGTGAATTACGCTACTGGTACCCTCGAAGGCACTGCGCTAACTTGGTGGAAAGCGCAAGTTCAGATGCTGGGGCTGGCGGCTGCAAATGCCACCCCATGGAATGATTCTTAAGGAACTGATCCAAACGTGAATGCTGTAGTCGAGATGACATCCGCAAGCTGGAAGTGGAGTTCTTAAACCTGAAGATGACAAGGTCAGGGATAGAAGCGTACACGAAACGATCCAACGAACTGACGATGTTATGTCTAACAATGGTGGATCCTCCCATCAAGCGCATTGAGCTGTACCTCAAAGGCTTAATACCAGAGATTCAAAGTCATGTGACATCGGCCAACCTTGCAACCATCCAAGATATTACTCGTCTTGCTCAACGTCTCTCAGATCAGGCGGTAGGACAGAATAAACTGCCGAAACGTATTAATGATGCTACAACTACTTCGGATGCTCCCAGCGACAACAAACGCAAGTGGGATGGAAATTCGAGCAAAGGGTTCCACTTCGGTTCGGTCTCAGTCGCAGCAGGGAAAAACGGATGAGTACAGGGGCCCCAGGCAGCAGTCTTTTGGTAATCGAAGGCAGGGTGGATACCGGGGAAACCACCCTAAGTGCAAACGATGTAAATTACACCACAGCGGGCAGTGCAACCGAAATCATTGTCAATGATGCAACAAGCTTGGTCATGGAGCCAAAGATGGTAGAAGCTCACGTCTTACAAACCAGAACCGACAACAACAGCCACACGATTTATAGAATCAGCAGCAACAGTAGGGTAACAAGGGATGTTATCAGTGTGGTGCTGAAGGTCACTTCAAGAGACACTGCCCACAGTTGAACCAGAACCAGAATCAGAACCACAACCAAGGAAATGGGAACAATAGTGGAGGCAACAATGAGGGTAATAACGACGGCAATGGTGCCAGGGGTCAAGTGTTCGTGATTGGTCTGGGTGATACTAGGAATGACCCCAACGTTGTGATGGTTTTGACATCGATATTGGTATGGTTTGGCTACCTCAACATCGAGCAGAGATTTTTGTAAACTTTTGGTAATTCATAGTAACAAGCTCCTGGGGCAGCACCTATAGCTCGTGCACCTTATCGCCTAGCTCCATCAGAGTTGGAAGAACTCTCTACGCAACTACAAGAACTCTTGGATAAGGGCTTTATTCGTCCTAGCCCTTCGCTCTGGGGAGCTCCAGTGCTATTCGTGAAGAAGAAGGACAGTAACTTCCGTATGTGTATCGACTACCGTGAACTCAACAAGGTGACCATGAAGAATCGCTATTCTCTTCCATGCATTGACGACTTGTTCGACCAGCTGCAAGGGTCGAGTTACTATTCAAAGATCGATTTGAGATCAGGGTATCACCAGCAGAGAGTCCGAGAAGAGGACGTCTCCAAAACAGCCTTCAGAACTCGATATGGCCACTATGAATTTTTGGTAATGCCTTTTAGGCTGACAAACGCACCAGCGGTCTTCATGGACTTGATGAATCGAGTGTGCAAGCCGTACCTAGACAAGTTCGTTATTGTATTCATCGACGACATTCTCATCTATTCGAAGAGTCGGGAGGAACACGAGCAACATTTACGACTTATTTTGGAACTCCTTCGAACAGAACAACTGTACGCTAAGTTTTCAAAATGCGATTTCTGGCTTCGTGAAGTCCATTTCTTAGGCCATGTGGTGAACAAGGATGGGATTCATGTTGATCCATCCAAGGTAGATTCGATCAAGAGCTGGCCTGCACCTCGTACCCCAACGGAAATTCGCCAATTCTTGGGATTGGCAGGTTACTACAGGAGGTTTATTAAGGATTTTTCCAAGATTGCACAGCCTCTCACCTCACTAACGCAGAAGGGAGTTGTTTATGGCTGGGGAAACGCACAGGAGTTAGCATTTCAGCACTTAAAGGATAGACTTTGCAGTGCACCTATCCTTTCATTGCCAGAGGGCACAGACGACTTCGTAGTTTATTGCGACGCATCTATTCAGGGTCTTGGTTGTGTATTGATGCAGTGGGATAAAGTTATAGCCTACGCCTCACGCCAACTCAAAGTTCACGAAAAGAACTACACCACACACGATTTAGAGCTGGGAGCTGTTGTTTTTACACTTAAGATATGGAGACACTACCTGTATGGTACCAAATACGCTGTCTACACTGATCACAGGAGCCTCGAGCATATCTTCAAAAATAAGGAACTGAATATGCGACAACGACGATGGGTTGAGCTACTGAATGATTACGAATGCTCAATCAGGTACTTCCCAGGCAAAGCCAATGTTGTGGCTGACGCCCTCAGTCGAAAGGACACTGCGCCCAAGCGCGTACGAGCTTTACAACTCACTATACAGTCTAGTCTTCCTTCTCAGATACGAGATGCTCAGGTAGAAGCATGGAAACCAGAAAACATCAGGGCTGAAGCCCTACGTGGCTCAAGGAAACGATTAGAACAGAGGGAAGACGGTGCTTACTACGTAACAGGACGCATTTGGGTCCCACTTTATGGCAACCTACGAGAGCTTGTGATGGATGAGGCACCCAAGTCTCGCTACTCAGTACATCCTAGTTCGGATAAAAAGTACCACAATATCAAAACTACGTATTGGTGGCCTAGCATGAAGGCCCACATAGCAATCTACGTTAGCAAGTGCTTGACCTGTGCGAGAGTCAAGGCGGAATATCAGAAACCCTCAGGCCCACTCCAACAACCAGAGATACCACAATGGAAATGGGAGCAAATTTCCATGGATTTTGTTACTGGCCTGCCTAGATCTCAACGTAGTAACGATACTATTTGGGTGATCGTGGATCGACTCACAAAGTCTGCTCACTTCTTGGCTATCAAGGAAACGGATAAGTTCTCCACACTAGCAGACGTTTACCTTAAGTTGTCTCGAGGCACGGAGTGCCCACCTCTATCATCTCGGATCGAGATGCACGTTTTACATCAGAACTGTGGCAAGCAATGCACAAGTCCTTTGGCTCACGATTAGATATGAGCACAACCTATCACCCGCAAACGGATGGGCAGTCGGAACGTACCATCCAGACCCTCGAAGACATGCTTAGGGCATGCGTAATTGACTTTGGCAACGGCTGGGAAAAACATATGCCGCTTGTGGAATTCTCATACAATAACAGCTACCACACCAGCATTAAAGCTGCTCCGTTTGAGGCATTGTACGGGCGTAAATGCCGGTCACCTATTTGTTGGGCAGAGGTGGGGGATAGCCAGATTACTGGTCTAGAACTTGTGGTAGACACAACAGAGCGAATTGCTCAGATACGACAACGAATGGAGGCAGCTCGTGACCGTCAAAAAGTCTACGCCAATAAGGACAGGAAACCACTAGAGCTCCAGGTTGGGGAGCGAGTACTACTCAAAGCTTCACCCTGGAAGGGTGTGGTTCGTTTTGGTAAATGAGGCAAACTTAACCCACGATACGTTGGACCTTTCGAAGTTATTGAGAAAATAGGCAAGGTAGCCTACAAACTGAACTTACCAGCGGAACTTAGTGCAGTTCACAACGTCTTCCACGTGTCAAATCTGAAGAAGTGCCTGTCAGATGAGACCCACATAGTTCCTTTGAAGGAGCTCACTATCGACGAGCAGTTGCGATTCGTCGAGAAACCAGTTGAAATCACGGACCGGGATGTTAAGGTCCTCAAACGTACTAGAATACCTCTCGTCCGAGTTCGTTGGAACTCACGTCGCGGCCCAGAGTTCACCTGGGAAAGCGAAGATCAGATGAAACAAAAGTATCCCCAACTATTCGCAAACGGTACAACCACTACTGAGGCTGAAGCTACGGAATTTCGGGACGAAATTCCAGATCAACGGGGGAAGGATGTGACACCCCAGGAAAACCAGGAAAACTATGCAACTTAACTAGCTTCCTCAGTGAGTACGTACAAAATTTCGGGACGAAATTTCTTTCAACTTGGGGATAATGTGACAACTCGTATTTTAGAACCTCCTTGCTATGCTTTGATGTAGCTTATTCGAACATACGTGACTAGTTAATGTACTTAGTTTCAACAGAATGTTACGTTTACCATGCTATGTGATATATATGTGATGTGAATGTATGTATATATATATATATTTAACCGTGGTCGCACAACATCAACCTAGTCGCACGAGACCTAACCGATCGCACATGATGGTGCTCGGCCCAAATCCAACACGACCGAAGCCCAAGCTAAGCCCAATCCTTATAATTTTCGCTTAACACTAGGGGGGTTGGTGTATAACCCTCATTGTCCTTTTAACACAAGAAAATACACAAACCCTAGCTCTCTCTCTCCTTCCCTCTTTGTTCAACGGCAGACTCACACTCGAAGCCTTCCGACCTCGTGCGAGTTAGTTATCCGATTTCCTGGTTAGTGTTCTTCATGTACTGATTTTTATACTCTTGATGATAATTTTGTGGTGTGATCGAATAGGGTTTCTTGTTAGTGGACATGTGCTAAAAATTATAATCATGAATTGAAATACGTAATTGATTTCTGTACATATGTGATCACATGAATGTGTATAATCGGAAACAAATCATCATTGGCTAGGGTATTATGTAGATTAGGGTGTTGTGTAGATAAACGTGGCATTAAATCAATGGAATTGGATGTTTGTTGGCTGAAATCGAGGGATGTATGCATGTGATTTTTAATCGGTTGTGATGTAAAAGTTGTTGGCCAATTGTGTGTGCTTTGCTTATGGTGGTATGATAATAGTAAACATTTGTCCACTACATAGATACCATATATAAAAATCGGTCCAATATCATCTTGAGGTGCTAAGAGATGGTCGGCCATGTGTGTGTGGTTGTAGTGTTGATATAATCTAACCATGTGCATAGTATTAGTGTGCTTTGTCAGAAGTTGTTGCATGTTGACTTAAGAATTTTGGTGATTACTTTACTATTAATTCGATGAAGATGATGATGAGTTGTTATGCACTAGGGTTCATATGAATTAATAATGATTGATTGATTTGATCGATTAATTGTTTAGATGGAAAATATTTGATTGTTGTAACCACACATATGGAAACTGTTAAAGGGTGTAACTAAATTGCATGAAATTAGGGAAATTGTAACCAATCACACAAGTCTCTTGATCGTACAAGAGACTTCAGTCGCACAAGACCGAACACACAAGAAGTCTAGTCGCACAAGTCTTGTTCGGTCGCACAAAATGTTTCTAGTCGCACAAGTTGATATGTAATTAATTGAATATTGGGCCGGGTATATTTTTTGGGCCGGATTAACCCAACCGCACAAGAGTACTTGAGTCACACAAGATTGTTTGTTTATTTGTTATTTGGGCCGTATGTTATATGTGTTGGGCTGGGAAACAAGACTGATCGCAAAAGATGGATTAACTGTTTATATGTTGGGCCGTGTATATACATGAAGATGTATTGGGCTTTCTTAATTACGGGCTGGGTTTTATTGGGTTCTAATGGACGACTCACACAAGGCCATTAAGCTTGTGCGAGCCCAATCTTGATTATGTTGAACGTAACGATCTATGTTGCCATGATCCGTGTGTGTGTTCTTACATGCTATCTTACGTGATACTTGTGTGCACTCTGTGAAACCAAAACCTGACTTGTATGATAACCCTGTTAGGACGTGGTTGACCACTAGCTGCTAGGCTTGACCTTTCTGTGTAATCTGCCGAGCAAACCAAGGTGAGTTCACACTCTATAAAGCATGGGATTCCCAGGGGTTGGGAATGGGGTTAAGGAATATGGATTCCTCGTCCTTTCTTGGGTAGGACAGTAATGGTTCAGGAATGTAATTCCTCGTCCTCACGGACAGATAACTATACTAGACCAAAACTCTCTATCACGAAGTCCCTCCTTTTTATATCGACTTAATCGCCGGGCCAATGGCGAGCGGGTCATTAGTTAGATAGCGCTATTTAGGTCTGACAAGCCTCACACCGTGCCGCAGAGGACGGGCGTGAACTAATGGATCTGGGCACGTCAATGCTGATAGACATTGACAGTTCAGGGCACTTAAACATAACTTTTCGTCAGTAGTCGATATGGTAACGAGTCTAGTGTATACAAGGGGTAGCCCCCACGGCCGAAATGCCAGATAACTATCATGGGGTAGCCCCCACGGCTGGATTGCCAGAGTAATTGGGTTAAACAAAGGGTTAAACAAATCACGTTTTCAACTATGGGGTAACCCCCATGGCAGGAACGCCAGTTAAAGGAAACTGTTTTTGGAACAACTTAAAACAAACACCCAACCGTGAACTCACTCAACTCGTTGTTGACTCGTTACTACATGCTTTGCAGGTCTATAGGTTCTTAGCTGGAGCTTGCACAAGGAAGAGTCGTTGTGGGACATGGACAGCTGTGTGCCATGTTAAACATTTGGATATATGAACTTTTGATTTGGTTTTAAACATTATGCTTCTGCTCATAACTTAACTATGTTTGTTTTGGACACTAATTGTGTTGGTTGGACTTTTACAATTAATTATTTACTTGTTCAATATGATTAGTGGTTTGATCCTGGTCAGTCACGCCTCCAAGCGGTGATACTCCGCATGTGGATTTTGGGGGTGTGACATCTACCTCCAGCACGCCAAGTCGAGTTCCGTATTGATCTCGTACCTGGTGCAAACCCCATTGCCAGAGCTCCATATCGTCTTGCACCGTCTGAGATGCAAGAGTTGTCTAAGCAGCTTCAGGAGCTCTCTGACAAAGGTTTTATCCGTCCTAGCTTTTCACCTTGGGGTGCTCCCGTTCTTTTTGTCAAGAAAAAGGATGGATCTTTTAGGATGTGTATCGATTATCGTGAGCTTAACAAGCTTACCATCAAGAATCGATATCCCCTACCTCGCATTGATGATCTCTTTGATCAGTTACAAGGTGCTTCTTATTTTTCGAAGATTGATCTTCGTTCGGGGTATCATCAACTTCGGGTGCATGAAGAAGATATTCCCAAGACAGTGTTCCGCACTCGTTATGGGCATTATGAGTTCACAGTCATGCCATTCGGTTTGACTAATGCTCCTGCTGTTTTCATGGACTTAATGAATAGGGTCTGCAAGCCTTATTTGGATCAGTTCGTCATTGTTTTTATTGATGACATCTTGATATACTCTAAAACGCGAACTGATCACGAGCAACATCTTCGTCTTACTCTGGAACTCCTAAAGAAAGAACAACTTTTCGCCAAATTCTCCAAGTGTGAATTCTGGCTTAAAGAAGTTCAATTCTTAGGACATATCGTCAACGAACAAGGTATTCATGTAGATCCCTCCAAGATCAGTGCGATTAAGGATTGGGATACGCCTACTACTCCTACTGAGGTTCGTTCTTTTCTTGGACTTGCGGGTTATTATCGTCGCTTCATTGAAAACTTCTCAAAGATTGCAATTCCTCTAACTGCTCTAACTCAGAAGAATAAACCCTTTGATTGGGGATTCAAGCAAGAGGAAACGTTTCTGACTTTGAAACAAAAACTTTGCGACGCACCTGTTCTGACTTTGCCTGAGGGCAATGATGATTTCGTCGTTTATTGTGATGCATCGAAATTAGGTCTTGGTTGTGTTCTGATGCAAAGGAACAAAGTCATAGCATATGCATTGAGGCAGTTGAAGATACATGAGAAAAACTACACCACTCATGATCTTGAGTTAGGTGCAGTTGTCTTCGCTCTTAAGATCTGGAGACACTATTTGTACGGAACAAAATGTGTGGTTTTCACTGACCACAAAAGTCTTCAGCATATCTTCAACCAGAAAGAACTCAACATGAGGCAACGACGTTGGGTCGAGCTTCTAAACGACTATGACTGCGAAATTCGCTACCATCCTGGTAAGGCGAATGTCGTAGCCGATGCATTAAGTCGTAAGGAACATACTAAGCTTCATTGTGTTCGTGTTCAATCTGTTATTCAAGCTCGATCCGATATCCAAGCACGCATTTCTCAGGCTCAACAATCTTGTGTTTCACAAGGTTTGATCGATAAGGAATTTCCCTATCACATAACACCTGATCTAGAACTGAAGGACAATGGATCGTATTACTTTATGGACCGTTTGTGGGTCCCAAGCCAAGATAACCTTCGCACCTTACTTATGGATGAAGCCCATAAGTCTCGTTATTCTGTTCATCCTGGCTCAGATAAGATATATAAGGATCTTCGTATTCAGTATTGGTGGCCTGGTATGAAGAAAGACATTGCCATATATGTATCAAAATGCCTTACTTGTCTTAAGGTTATGGCTGAACATCAACGTCCTTCGGGTTTATTGGTGGAACCAGAGATCCCAGTTTGGAAATGGGAAAACATCACTATGGATCTCATTACCAAACTTCCGCGCACAAAGAAAGCTCATGATGCCATCTGGGTAGTTGTTGATCGTCTTACTAAGTCAGCGCATTTCTTGCCAATCCGTGAGGATTTTTCTGCTGACAAACTTGCTAAAATCTATGTGGATGAAATTGTAGCTCGACATGGTGTTCCTTTGAACATCATTTCTGACAGAGATGCTCGTTTCACTTCTCATTTTTGGAGAACCATGCAATCTGCTATGGGGACCCAACTTAATCTGAGCACAACTTATCATCCGCAAACGGATGGTCAATCTGAAAGAACAATCCAGACTCTGGAGGATATGCTTAGAGCTTGTGTGATCGATTTTGGTGGTAGTTGGGATTTACATCTTCCGTTAATTGAATTCTCCTACAACAACAGTTATCACACCAGCATCAAAATGGCTCCTTTCGAAGCTCTCTATGGTCGAAAATGTCGTTCACCAGTCTGCTGGAATGAGATCGGCGAGTCTCAGCTTACTGGACCTGCCCTCATTTTAGAGACAACTGATAAGATTAAGAAAGTTCGTGATAACCTTCAGACAGCTAGAAGCCGTCAAAAGAGTTACGCGAACCCAAAACGCAAGCCCTTGGATTTTCAAGTCGGTGATCGTGTATTACTTAAGGTCTCCCCTTGGAAAGGTGTGATCAGATTTGGAAAGAAAGGAAAACTTGCACCTAGATACGTTGGACCATTCAAGATCGTCGAAAGAATCGGTAAGGTAGCCTACAGACTGGAGTTACCTCCTGAACTTGGAAATGTTCATCCAACCTTTCACGTGTCCAATCTCAAGAGGTGTTTAGCTGATGAGAACCTCCACATACCACTTGACGAAATTCGTGTTGATAAAACACTGAAATTTGTTGAGAAGCCAGTGGAAATCATGGACGTGAAGTCAAGTGGCTTAAACGCAAACACATTCCTTTGGTCAAGGTTCGCTGGGAATCCAAACGTGGACCCAAGTTTACTTGGGAACGCGAAGATCAAATGAAGGCAAAATATCCGCATCTTTTCCCACGAGTTTCCTCTAAATAAATTTCGGGACGAAATTTCCACAAGTAGGGGAGACTGTAACATCTGTGCTTGTAATCATTATGAACAGTTCAATTATCAATAAAAAAAATTTATTTGATCCCAATGTTTGCTTGGTTATGTTTTACATTTTTCATGTTTTGACTTTTGTCCAATTTCAAACTCTAAATCGCGTTCTGGAAGGTTATACGCGCACTGATGCGTAAATATAACTAGTTTAATGCAAAGAAAACTCCGGAACATCAACATATACTTAACATACCTTAAATAACCTTTACATAACTTAGAAATAAGTTTTGAAGGCTTTGGTATGGCAAAAACAAGTTAATTCGCCTACAGGGACTAAATTTGACAAACTGCGAAAGTATGCCAATTTGAACTGTAACAGACATTCCAGAACATGACCATAAGTTAAACATACCATAAATATCCTTTCATAGCTGAGAAATAGGCTTTGAGGGGATCGGTGTGCTAAAATAAACTTTTGGGTCATTCAGGGACTAAAAGTGTCAAAAAGTGCACAAGTTTGCACTTTCACGCATAACTTACGTTCTGAATACATCCGGACATCCAAAAATTTATGTAATCATTATAATATCATTCTTTAGTGTTTGGCTTGTCAAAAATCCATTCGTCACGCAATTTGGATCGTTTTTCGCGCTTATGCACATTCCGTCGTAATTAAGCAAACATCGCGATCGTATGACCAAACGAACCAACATCCGGCATATTTTTGAGCATGTTTCATGTCCACAATGTTTAGGCATCATGTTAGGGCCTTGAAAATGGCTTAACGAGCCTTAAACATGTCGGAAATGGCCTTAATACACAACGGGGACTGAATTGGAAACTGGTTGCTGATCAGAAGGACCTTAGCGTGACACCTAGACCCCTTGGCGTCACGCGAGGCCCCTTCTGATCAGCAAAAGCCATTTTAAGAGCTGTTAACAGCTGTTTAGCACTCCCAATCCAATTCCAAGTGTTGTTTCCTGCTTATGGGGGGCCAATATGATGTACATGAGCTGGCCAACAAGTGTAGGGATGTGATCATTCCCTCTTCTCCAAGAAACGATCCTAACAGAGGTCCGAACACTATATATACCCAACCCCATTCATTGCAAAACCCACAAAAATCTGATCTTAGAAGCTCTAAGTTGAAACCATTGTTTCATACCTGAGCTACTTGGATCAAGATTAGCTTTCGGGGACCCTTTGTAAGTGTTCCTTCGTTCTTTTGTTGCTTTTCGAGTCCGAAAGTCAAACTTTGTTTGACTTTCTGCATTGACCAGTTTATGGTCAATGCGAAGTTTGTTTGAACTTCGCAACATGAGCGTAATAACGATGGTTATAGTCCCTAGTGACTATGCCTACTGATTACCACGTTGTCTAGGGTCGTAAGGTAAGCGATCTAAACAATCGCTTATACTTTCGAACCCGACCCGTTTGGTCGATCATTAGGATCCGACCAAACACTTTAGGTGACCATAGTATATAGGGAATAACCTTCCGAGGTTATACCTTATGGTCACGGCGTTTAGTTAGTTGTATGATAGGTAGTTTATATGTCTTAGGTAAATTACCAAAATACCCCTTTGACGCCAAAATTCATTTTGAACATATGTAACGTAACTTTAGACATCTAAACTGATTTGGCAACAATATTAGACATGTTAAGGCATATATTACTTGTCATAGGACTAGTTAAGCGGTCCGAACGCGTTTCACGCGAACGACGCGTTAAAGTAGCATAAGCTACCTAAACGGGTCGTAATGGGTCGTAAGCACTTAGGTTAGGTTTCATTTAGTATGTAGGCTTTGTTAAACCATATTACATGAGTTCTCATACTCATTTGGTTTACAAGCCCTCATTCTATCCGATCTTCCGATTTAGGTCCGGTATATTAACATAGTTACCTATATTAGGTGCCGTTGGATATCCGTGATCTCTAGCTTTGTTTGGTTGTTATTCAAGGACTACTAAGCAATCTCAAGTGAGTACATAGACCCCTCTTTTACTGTTTGCTAAACATTTTCGGGTGAAACACATGTGCCTACTTGTTACTTTCATGCTTTTCCATGTTTTCATATCATATGCTTGTTATGTTCAATAGTACACTTATAGTACATGATTTCATTGTGTTTATGCTATGTATGCCCATTGTGTGCATATTTAGTACATCGTTTTACATTACATGTTATGCTATGTATGCCCATTTTGTGCATAATTAGTACATCGCTTTACATTACATGTTATGCTATGTATGTCCATTGTGTGCATACTTAGTACATTGTTTTACATTACATTTCATGCTATGTATGTCCATTGTGTGCATACTTAGTACATTGTTTTACATTACATTTCACGCTATGTATGTTCATTTGATTACATACTTAGTGCATTGTTTTCACATGCTTACATTTTGGTATGACATTTGGTTTGTTCAAATGGGACAATACACATTCATTAACATTAGCTACGCCGCTCATTAGTAGGTAATGGTACCATAGGACTTGACAACTCCCGTTCCTGAACCCTAGGTCTGTTTGGGTGGAAGGAATGACCGAATTCGATAAACAATAACACAGATAGACCTTTAATTTGTTTAAGGGTCTATCACCATAGTCACAAGGCTTGGATGTATGCATTTTCATAATACCGCATAGATGTTTGTATCAGTATAGCATGCATTTGTTCCACAAAACATAACTTTGACTTAAACTATGTTTAATTCAATACCTTATTTTTGTGCATTTTACCTATGGTTTAGTTGATATATTTCACATGCCATACATGATATGTAACACCTGTGCCTCCACGGCCATCAAACAAATACCAAACCAATGAAATATTGTATTTCATACTTGGGATTTGTAAAAATATGTGTATCATTTGCACATATCAATTTTTGTTCGATTTCAAACTCTAAATCGCTTTCTGGAAGGTTATACGCGCACTGATGCGTAAATATAACCAGTTTAATGCAACAAACACTCCGGAATAGTGACATAGGCTTAACATACCTTAAATAACCTTTACATAACTTAGATATAAGTTTTGGAAGGTTTGGTGTGGTGAAATCAAAGTTTAATCGCTTACAGGGACTAAATTTGACAAACTGCGAAAGTATGCCAATTTGAACTGTAACAGACCTTCCGGAACATGACCATAAGTTAAACATACCATAAATATCCTTTACATAGCTTAGAAATAGGCTTTGAGGGGTTCGGTGTGCTAAAATAAACTTTTGGGTCATTCAGGGACTAAAAGTGTCAAAAAGTGCACAAGTTTGCATTTTCGCGCATAACTTACGTTCTGAATACATCCGGACATCAAAAAAATTATGTTAGCACTAAAATATTTTATTTTAGTGTTCGCCATAAGAAAAATCCATTCGTCACGTCATTTGGATCGTTTTTCGCATTCAGGACCAGATTCGATGTATTAGCCGTTGTTTAATTCACAACCACACATTCTAACTTGCTTAGTCAGCGGATAAGGATGGAATTTAGGCACCATGACATTTCAACACATGTATGGATGGAATTTAAACACCTAAACACCATGACCTTTCAACACATGTATGGATGGAATTTAAACACCTAAACACCATGACATTTCAACACATGTATGGATGGAATTTAAACACCTAAACACCATGACATTTCAACACATGTATGGATGGAAATTAAACACCTAAACACCATGACATTTCAACACATGTATGGATGGAATTTAAACACCTAAACACCATGACATTTCAACACATGTACGGATGGGATTAAGGCACGTTTTCCATGAAACGATCTTAACGGTTCGGGTATTCCTATAAATACCCATCCACCCCCATTGCTAAAATCACTAGAACTTTGATTTGAGAAACTCTAAGTTGAAACTATTGTTTCATACCTGAGATTTTTGAATCGAGGTTATCATTCGGGGACCCTTCGTAAGTATTCTTTCGTTCTTTTCCTTATTTTTATTGCTTTTCGAGTCAGAAAGTCAAACTTTGTTTGACTTTCAGCGTTGACCAGTAATGGTCAATGCGAAGTTCGTTTGAACTTCGCAACGTGAGTGTAATCACGTTGGTCATAGTCCCTTGGGACTATGCCCACTGATTACCACGTTGTCTAGGGTCGTAGGGTAGGCGATCTAATAAATCGCCTATACCTTCGAGCCCGACCCAGTTTGGTCGATCATTAGGATCCGACCAAATACATTAGGTGACCCTAGTATAGGGCATAACCTTCCGAGGTTATACCCTATGGTCACATCGTTTAAGTAGTTGTATGATAGGTAGTTTATATGCCTTAGGTAAATTACCAGAATACCCTTTTCATGTATAATTGGTAATTAAGCATATGTAACCTAAACTTTTGTCACATAACTGATTATGTAACATGTTTAGGCATATAACACTTGTCATAGGACTAGTTAGATGGTCCGAACGCGTTTCACGCACACGACGCGTTAAAGTAGCATAAGTTACCTTAATGGGTCGCGATGGGTCGATAATACTTAGGTTAAGTTTCATTTAGCATGTAGGCTTTGTTAAACCATATCATATGAGTTCCTACACTCATTTGGTTTACAAACCCTCCTGCTACCCAGTCTTTCGATTTAGGTCCGGGTTAATTATGTAATTACCTATATTAGGTACCGTTTGATTTCCGGGACTCCTCTAGCTTTCTTGGTAGTTGTTCAAGACTCCTAAGCACTCCCAGGCGAGTACATTATTCCCCTCTTTTACTGTTTTCAACTGTTTTGGGGTGACTCATATGTGCTAAATGTTTTAACAATTACAATGTGGTTTCAAGAACGATAACAATGGTTTCAAAAACAATTACAATGTAGTTTCAAGAACGATAACAATAGTTTCAAAAACAATTACAATAGTTTCAAGAACGATTTCAATAAAGTGAACAAACTTGTTGGTTGTAGTTACATAACCAATGACATTCCTTAGCAATGATCAAGCCGACCAGTATTAGGTTATGGTACCATAGGATCTGACAAATCCCGTTATTTACTGCACCCATTGTTATGTGTGGGTGTTGTGGGTAGCGACTGAATCTGTAATTATTAACTTATCCTTTGGTAAGGGTTTGTTAAGAACGAGAGCGAGAGCGAGTTGGAACGAGGAACGAGTCAAGAAGGTTTGAATGTTATTAGAGAATCGATCATAAAGTAGTTCACGATTAAAACAAGAACGATTAGAACGATTAAAACAAGAACGATTAGAACGATTAAAACAAGAACGATTTGAACGAATGGGTAACGATTGGGTAAACATTTGTACATGATTTACATTTGATCATGCATTTACACGAAACATAGTATTGGTTTAAACCAAGTTTTACTTCAATACTTTGTTGTTGTGCATATGGTTTAGTTGAGACATTTCACTTGCCATACATGGATATTTGACATAGACATTTGACATGGATATTTGACATAGACATTTTGACATGAATTACATCTTGACATGAATACTTTGACATATTATTCAATACATTTGACAATTGATTTAAACATAGACATTTTACATTGTTTGGTTTGGTTTGATTAAGTGATTAAGTAACGATGCGTGTGTAATATGATACAAACATGGTGGATACGCCGCTGGTACTTCCTATATATAAGTGTTTGTATGGTATTACATATTGTAGCGTTATTTGAATCATTTCAGTTTGAGACATAGAACATTTTATACAAGTAACATACTTTTCACAAGACATTTATTTATAAACAACTTATCTTACACAAACTCATTTTTACATGGTTATTCATTTAATCATGCATTATTCTCTTATTTATACTTATCATCCGAACTTATTATTTTTCAAATGATTTACAAAGACAAAGCAAATTACAAGGTTCATGACTAAACATTTTCTCAAACAGAAGTCATGAAACTTATTTTCAACAAAACTAATGTATTCGCCAGCATTTCTTTGCTGACCTCGTTTTCACATATGTTTCAGGTATTGTTGGATGATATCGATTGATAAGATGCATGCTCACATAGGACTGGACAAGGCCTTAGTGACTCAATAACAATGATAGACTATGTTTAAATAGTGTATTTAGATTTCCAGACGATGTAATTACTCAATGTTTAATAAAACGAAACACTTTTGATATCCATGGTTATGAAACATTAATTATGTTGCAACACGCCCCGATGTTTCCGCCGCGATTTGTTGTTTTACGCGGTCGGGGTGTGACAGAAAGATGGTATCAGAGCCAATGGTTATAGGGAATTAGGTTATTAGTAATTAGTAATGCTTTGACCTAGTCTATAACCTTCTTAGGACCCTAACGCGAGTTTACTTGCGTTTAGTCATAAAACAATACCGTCACCTATCCTTAGGTGACGACCACAACAAGAACATAAATTTCAAAACCGCTTTGAAAACTAATCATCTGTTCTAGGATGATTAATTTCTAGGTTTTGAACCCTCTATTGTAAGGTTTTGAACCCTCTATTGTAAGGTTTTGAACCCCTTTGAATTTTCAAAATCTCATCAAGGTTTTGGGTTTTAAATAATGTGAACACGTGCAAACTGGAAGGGTGAATGCCTGTATTCTGGGTTTTCTGTCTAGGCAAGCACTTCGTATACATCTCATCAGACGCGAGACCAGTTGTGCTTACCTGGGAATTCTTGGGATGAGTGTTCACTTACAGGCGAGCATGTCTTCGCGTTACATTATTTTTAACCTATTTACTTTGACTAATCACCAAGGTCGTTTGTTGCTTTGTAGTAACAAACAAATGACCACTATCCTTGCTTTCATCAGATTTGTTTCATCTCATTATTTCGTCTAAATTCTCTCACTCGTTTCCTTTCATGTTTCCTCTTTTAGACAATGCCTCCTCGACGCGAAATCCAGATAGAGACTGCCGAGCTGGCAGAAATCATTGCGCAGCAAATGGCTGCTCAATTCCCAAACCTCTTTGCTCAATGGAACCAAGCCAACAACAACAACAATGTGCTATGCAAATACAAGGATTTCAACCAGGCTAAACCACTCAAGTTTAGTGGTTCTGAAGGAGCAACTGGGCTTCTTCAGTGGTTCGAAAGCATTGAGAATACTTTTCGCCACGTGCAGTGCCCGGATAATCGCAGGGTCGAGTTCTCCTCGAGCGTGTTTCAGAAGAGGGCTCTTACATGGTGGAATGGGGTAATGAGAGACCGAGGTGCGGAAGTTGCTCTCGCACAGACATGGGCTGAACTTAGGGCTCTGATGATGAGGGAATTCTGTCCTCGTCATGAGCAGCGAGCTTTGGAGAAGGAATTTGATGAGTTGAAGCAAGATAGTGGTGAGCACAGGGCGTATACTGATAGGTTTGAGGAGCTGAGTCTGCTTTGCCCTACAATGCTTACCCCACTTGACATAGCTATCGAAAGGTACATCGACGGCCTACCTGACTCGGTACAAGACATCCTTACTGGTAGTAACCCTGCCACACTCCGTCAGGCGATCGAGTTATCAGCGACATTGACTGAGTCGCAGATTCGAAAGAACAAGTTACACAGGAAGGGTGACAAGGGCAAGAAACAGTCAGCTGACAAGGAGGATAGCAAGAAAGGCCAAAACAAGAAGGGTAAGGAAGGTGAGACGTCAAAGAAATCAAAGAAGCGAAAGGGTGCCCAAAATTTTGCTGTTACAGCACAGACTGCACAGAACCCGCAGAACCAACCAGCTCAGCCACCTGCAAAGAAAGCATATGCCGGTACCGCACCTTATTGTGCACGCTGCAACGGTCATCACGCAGTACAACAAGCTTGCTGGCAATGCACGACGTGTGGTAAACTTGGGCATTTGGCCAAGATTTGTCGTTTGGGACAAAATCAGGCTGCTCAGGTTCAAGCTCCGGTTCAAGGGAATGCTGCGAGATTTCCACTGGGTTCATGTTTCAACTGCGGAGAGATTGGTCACTTCCGCCACAACTGCCCAAGACTGGTAAATGCAAATGCGAACGCAAACCCAAATGCGAATGTCAACGTCAATGTGAATCCAGCACGTGGTCGAGTGTTTAACATCAACGAGGCAATCGATGATGAAGGAGTGAACTTTTAGTATTCTGTAATTCCTCTGGTTGTTATCTTGTAACATTTAAAGACAATGCAGTTGTTATATAAATAAAAATTTGTGGTTTTTATTTTTAAACTAATGCAATTGTATGAATGTTTGATCCAACCTTATGATGTCAACACAAAAAACAAACTACTCTTGTGATTCTCTCTTTCAAATGATCGCTCATGAGTCCCTCAAAAATTTTAAGTACTCGTTTCATTCTAAGATACGAAGTACAGAAAATAAAGTGACATTATGAGTAATCATGCTTCAGCACATCTTTACCTTTAAATCCTTAGTTAGATAACTAAGGGTATTTTCAAATCTCATACCCATTACGTTTTGATTTTTCAACATACACAGTACAAGTATTTCAAAACAATCTTCATGATCTCAAAACATCTTCAACTTCTAAAAATCATATGGGATCTTTTTATCTTCACAATTAGATCCTTGTGGATGATTATCATACAAATCAGAGTCCTTAATTGGATTCCTTATATACCTTAAATCAATGATCTCTCCGATCATCTGCAGGGTACTTCATGCTTTTCCGAGATCGATTTGCGTTCTGGGTATCATCAACTTCGTATTCTCGAAGAAGATATTCCCAAAGCGGTTTTCTGCATGAAGTATGGCCATTACGAGTTTACAGTCATGCCTTTTAGGTTGACAAATACTCCAGCCATCTTCAAGGACTTAATAAATAGAGTCTGCAAGCCTTATTTGGATCAGATCGTCATTGTTATTATTGATGACATCTTGAACTATTCATGTCCTGAGCCGATCACGATCAACACCTTCGTTGACATCGGAGCCCTGATTGAATTCCTTGTACACTTTAAAATGTACAAAACAACTCAATTAGGACAAACCTAATTCCTTTTAAGATCTTCCTATCTTCATAGTTAGATTCTTGAAAATATTTAAAGTGCCAAAGGAAATCCACGGATTTGGGTTTCTGGTATGCTTTAAATACCCGTGTCCAAAGATAACAAATTAAAGGTCAAATTGAACGATTATGCAATTGAACGAGTATGCAATTATGTGACTATGTGTTTATTCATCTTATGTTTTCTTTTATGCATTTTGTGTTTTAAAATACTCTGGATATTCGTTATCCAAATCCTAGCAGGATCTTTCATATCTTCATATGAGGGATTCGTAGCAGGATAGTCAAAAGGTACTACCTTAAACCCTTAATGGGCTTCTATGTAATAGATAAGACCCTTGGATTTTATAGTATCACTCCATGATTCATAAGAGACCCTTTTGGTGGTCTAGTCAAAAGATTGATTCACAATTTGGTGAAGAATGACATCTAGTGATGTAGCTGGACAGACTCATTGATAGTCTATTTAGACCATTTATTGATTTAGTCAAAAGGACTCTATGGCGGTCTAGTCACACTCATCACAGGATTGTTCATTTGGTTTTACCCTACATATTATAAAATAGACTGTGTGAACTGTGCAAGGAATTGTCTGATTATGGACGCATACATAATTATGAAATTTAGTGCACAAAAACCCAGTAAGGTTTATTATGTGTAAGAACCGATAGTGACAAAAATAACAAAATGAGAACGATGTAATAGAGGTACGGTGGACGCACCAATGACGCTTCATATACTTGTATATAAGTATCCCTCTTACATTGTAATCATGATGTTATTAAAGGTTACTAGAAGTTCAGAACCCTAACCAATGTTATTCGATCTTTTCAATTTCATGTTTTCAAGCTCTCACAAGTTTCCTCTAAATAAATTTCGGGACGAAATTTCCTAAAGTAGGGGAGACTGTAACACCTGTGCCTCCACGGCCATCAAACAAATACCAAACCAATGAAATATTGTATTTCATACTTGGGATTTGTAAAAATATGTGTATCATTTGCACATATCAATTTTTGTTCGATTTCAAACTCTAAATCGCTTTCTGGAAGGTTATACGCGCACTGATGCGTAAATATAACCAGTTTAATGCAACAAACACTCCGGAATAGTGACATAGGCTTAACATACCTTAAATAACCTTTACATAACTTAGATATAAGTTTTGGAAGGTTTGGTGTGGTGAAATCAAAGTTTAATCGCTTACAGGGACTAAATTTGACAAACTGCGAAAGTATGCCAATTTGAACTGTAACAGACCTTCCGGAACATGACCATAAGTTAAACATATCATAAATATCCTTTACATAGCTTAGAAATAGGCTTTGAGGGGTTCGGTGTGCTAAAATAAACTTTTGGGTCATTCAGGGACTAAAAGTGTCAAAAAGTGCACAAGTTTGCATTTTCGCGCATAACTTACGTTCTGAATACATCCGGACATCAAAAAAATTATGTTAGCACTAAAATATTTTATTTTAGTGTTCGCCATAAGAAAAATCCATTCGTCACGTCATTTGGATCGTTTTTCGCATTCAGGACCAGATTCGATGTATTAGCCGTTGTTTAATTCACAACCACACATTCTAACTTGCTTAGTCAGCGGATAAGGATGGAATTTAGGCACCATGACATTTCAACACATGTATGGATGGAATTTAAACACCTAAACACCATGACCTTTCAACACATGTATGGATGGAATTTAAACACCTAAACACCATGACATTTCAACACATGTATGGATGGAATTTAAACACCTAAACACCATGACATTTCAACACATGTATGGATGGAAATTAAACACCTAAACACCATGACATTTCAACACATGTATGGATGGAATTTAAACACCTAAACACCATGACATTTCAACACATGTACGGATGGGATTAAGGCACGTTTTCCATGAAACGATCTTAACGGTTCGGGTATTCCTATAAATACCCATCCACCCCCATTGCTAAAATCACTAGAACTTTGATTTGAGAAACTCTAAGTTGAAACTATTGTTTCATACCTGAGATTTTTGAATCGAGGTTAGCATTCGGGGACCCTTCGTAAGTATTCTTTCGTTCTTTTCCTTATTTTTATTGCTTTTCGAGTCAGAAAGTCAAACTTTGTTTGACTTTCAGCGTTGACCAGTAATGGTCAATGCGAAGTTCGTTTGAACTTCGCAACGTGAGTGTAATCACGTTGGTCATAGTCCCTTGGGACTATGCCCACTGATTACCACGTTGTCTAGGGTCGTAGGGTAGGCGATCTAATAAATCGCCTATACCTTCGAGCCCGACCCAGTTTGGTCGATCATTAGGATCCGACCAAATACATTAGGTGACCCTAGTATAGGGCATAACCTTCCGAGGTTATACCCTATGGTCACATCGTTTAAGTAGTTGTATGATAGGTAGTTTATATGCCTTAGGTAAATTACCAGAATACCCTTTTCATGTATAATTGGTAATTAAGCATATGTAACCTAAACTTTTGTCACATAACTGATTATGTAACATGTTTAGGCATATAACACTTGTCATAGGACTAGTTAGATGGTCCGAACGCGTTTCACGCACACGACGCGTTAAAGTAGCATAAGTTACCTTAATGGGTCGCGATGGGTCGATAATACTTAGGTTAAGTTTCATTTAGCATGTAGGCTTTGTTAAACCATATCATATGAGTTCCTACACTCATTTGGTTTACAAACCCTCCTGCTACCCAGTCTTTCGATTTAGGTCCGGGTTAATTATGTAATTACCTATATTAGGTACCGTTTGATTTCCGGGACTCCTCTAGCTTTCTTGGTAGTTGTTCAAGACTCCTAAGCACTCCCAGGCGAGTACATTATTCCCCTCTTTTACTGTTTTCAACTGTTTTGGGGTGACTCATATGTGCTAAATGTTTTAACAATTACAATGTGGTTTCAAGAACGATAACAATGGTTTCAAAAACAATTACAATGTAGTTTCAAGAACGATAACAATAGTTTCAAAAACAATTACAATAGTTTCAAGAACGATTTCAATAAAGTGAACAAACTTGTTGGTTGTAGTTACATAACCAATGACATTCCTTAGCAATGATCAAGCCGACCAGTATTAGGTTATGGTACCATAGGATCTGACAAATCCCGTTATTTACTGCACCCATTGTTATGTGTGGGTGTTGTGGGTAGCGACTGAATCTGTAATTATTAACTTATCCTTTGGTAAGGGTTTGTTAAGAACGAGAGCGAGAGCGAGTTGGAACGAGGAACGAGTCAAGAAGGTTTGAATGTTATTAGAGAATCGATCATAAAGTAGTTCACGATTAAAACAAGAACGATTAGAACGATTAAAACAAGAACGATTAGAACGATTAAAACAAGAACGATTTGAACGAATGGGTAACGATTGGGTAAACATTTGTACATGATTTACATTTGATCATGCATTTACACGAAACATAGTATTGGTTTAAACCAAGTTTTACTTCAATACTTTGTTGTTGTGCATATGGTTTAGTTGAGACATTTCACTTGCCATACATGGATATTTGACATAGACATTTGACATGGATATTTGACATAGACATTTTGACATGAATTACATCTTGACATGAATACTTTGACATATTATTCAATACATTTGACAATTGATTTAAACATAGACATTTTACATTGTTTGGTTTGGTTTGATTAAGTGATTAAGTAACGATGCGTGTGTAATATGATACAAACATGGTGGATACGCCGCTGGTACTTCCTATATATAAGTGTTTGTATGGTATTACATATTGTAGCGTTATTTGAATCATTTCAGTTTGAGACATAGAACATTTTATACAAGTAACATACTTTTCACAAGACATTTATTTATAAACAACTTATCTTACACAAACTCATTTTTACATGGTTATTCATTTAATCATGCATTATTCTCTTATTTATACTTATCATCCGAACTTATTATTTTTCAAATGATTTACAAAGACAAAGCAAATTACAAGGTTCATGACTAAACATTTTCTCAAACAGAAGTCATGAAACTTATTTTCAACAAAACTAATGTATTCGCCAGCATTTCTTTGCTGACCTCGTTTTCACATATGTTTCAGGTATTGTTGGATGATATCGATTGATAAGATGCATGCTCACATAGGACTGGACAAGGCCTTAGTGACTCAATAACAATGATAGACTATGTTTAAATAGTGTATTTAGATTTCCAGACGATGTAATTACTCAATGTTTAATAAAACGAAACACTTTTGATATCCATGGTTATGAAACATTAATTCTGTTGCAACACGCCCCGATGTTTCCGCCGCGATTTGTTGTTTTACGCGGTCGGGGTGTGACATGATATTTTTGGATACACATTATACGATTTACATTAAACATAAACATTTTGACATTGATATACACATTAGGTCATTCACATTTGACATGGACATTTTGATATGGTTTACACAATAACACTTGACAAGTGATTTATACATGAACAATTTACATTGGTGGTTGGTTTGGGTAAATGGTTTGAGTAACGAGGCGTGTGTAATATGATACAAACATGGTGGATACGCCGTTGGTACTTCCTATATATAAGTGTTTGTATAATATTACATATCGTAGCGTTATTTAAATCATTTCAATTTAAGACATATAACATTTTATACAAATAACATACTTTTCACGAGACATTGTTTTACAAACAAACTCATCTTACATGGCTATTCATTTAACCTTACATTTATTTATACATATCATCTGATCTTATTGTTTTTCAAACGATTTACAAAACAAATCAATTTACTAGGTTCATGACTAAACTTTATTAAACATTTTCTTAAACTTACAAGTCATGAATCCTATTTTCACAAAACCTATGTATCTCACAGGCATTTTTATGCTGACGTACCTATTTTCACATGTGTTTTCAGGAGTTGTTGCTTAGGACAATGATCGTGACACTAGGGCGGACCTGTGCCTTAGAGACATAAAACGAAGATAGACTTAGTTTAATTATGTTTTGTACTCTTTGTTTCCTGTTTCAGACAATGTGACTCTTATGTTGATAAATAAAATACAACTTTGAATACCATGGTTATGAAACAATTAATTCTGTTACAACTCTCCCTGACGTTTTCCGCCACGTTTTGTATGTTATACGTGGTCGGGGTGTGACATACACTCTCAACCATGAACTCCCAAAATAACTTAAAACCACAAATGTGTTATAATTTACATAACAAATAACTGCATCTCATCTATCTAATATAATTATTGCAGAGGCTCCCTAAAAACTTTCTCAAAGACAATATGAAAAATAAACCCCCAAACATGTCAATACAACTATCTGCAGGTGAAGGACATACATGGTAATTAAAGATAGAGAAAAGAGGAAGACGATACTATTTGACAAATTGATGGATGAATGTTATAAAAGACATGCAGCTAAAATTCGGCTACATTCTCGTGTTTGACATAATTCAAAATCCAAAGCTGACGATGACTGTTTTCCATCCTGATGGAAGTGAATTTATAATCCCAAAAAAAGAACCTGTTGAACAAAAAGAAGCGCACACGCATAACCAAGGATGCCACAACAAAGCACCATCATCTACTGCAGACAACAGCACATTTGAAAAGACTGCCACAGAGAAATTCGTAAGATATCCGATACAATTTTTAACTATAATCACAGTTCACTTATATGCATTGAATTCTAACCAACTATTCCATATACTAACATTGTTTATTATACTACTTGAAAAACAGTTCATCCCAGATGAAGTTGTTAAAAAGAAGAAAATTGCTCAGACACGCACTTTGATAATAAAAAATCAAGAAGGAAGTTGTTATAACCTGGGAGTCAAAATTCATTCACGTAGCGCGCGAAAGGAATATCTGGTGAATGAATGGCTGGAATTTATGGCAGAGAATGATATATCTTTTGGTGATAAGTGCACTTTCAAGATCTTAGAAGATGAAGGTATGATATTACTTTCAAACGTTTGCAGGTTAAATTAATTCACACAGCCAGAAGTAGATTCAGAACCAACTTGACTTCTTTTTGCAACAACTAATATGCAGTATGGTTGGTGGTAGTTTTTTTTGTTTAAATTAACTGTTGTTAATCATGAAGGCTTATAACACTTTCCCTAAACTTCAAAAAACAATGTATTTTGTATTGGTAATACCCGTACACAATGATAATCATCGTTGCTGTTGATACATGAAATGTCTGTTGACTGCGTCTACAAAAAGTCTGAAGTTAAGAATGGTCAACTGAGAGTCAAAAGTGTTAAAATATGTAATTTTACAAGCTGGTTCGCTTTTATGACATTAGGTTAAGGTCTGGTTCGCTCGAATGTCATTAAGTCTGGATCGCTCGAATGTAAAGGGTCTGGATCGCTCGAATGTAAAGGGTCTGGATCGCTCATATGGCATGTCATATGAGCGAACCACAATCATTATATATAGGAGAGTTGTTTGAGCGAATCAGATAGTTCTCATAGTTGTTGGTGTGTGCTTAGGAACCGAACTCTGTCAAAATTTCATTTGAAAAGCAATAAAGTGAAAGGAAATTAAAGGATAAGCTGTTGTAACTTCTTATATGTTGATTCCGCCTTCATATATGAAGATGAGTTACTCGGATTGACGTTTTCGGGTCAAGAAACGGTCCAACAAGTGGTATCAGAGCATCAGGACGAGAAGCTCATACTACATCAGCTGATTCTGTGATATTATCTCATTTCTACTCATTCTCTCTTTTATTTTTCGGTTTTATCAAGTTTTGTCGGATAGAATGGATTGAAGTTCAAGTATATTGACCGAAACTTGTTATTAAACAATCCGTATAAGTTTCAGACATTAATACACAGTAAAATCAATGAATTTCATCTAAAAACGTGATCGGTTTTCGGACAGAAACTTCAAACTTAGATCTGGAACGATTTAGCGGTCGGAATTGGACGAAAATCATTTCATTGTGATCGGAATTTAGTGTATCATAATCCTTGAAAGTATCAGTTTGTTATTCGGACTAAAATTGATTAAAAATTTGTGGTTCGCTTTTTCGGACATCGCAAGTTTCTGGTTCGCTTATCCGGACATTGACCTGGTCCGCTTATTAGATCACATTCTGAACCGCTCGAACGGACATTAGCTGGTCCGCTCGAACGATCATTTCCTGGTCCGCTCGAACAGACATTGATTCTGGTCCGCTGTTTCGTACGAGCTGGTTCGCTCGAACGGACAAAATCTGATTTACTTGAACATCAGCTGGTCCGCTCGAAAGGACAAAAGCTGATTCGCTCGAACGTACTTTTTCTGGTTCGCTCGAGAGAACATATTTGTGTTTAGTCCGCTTATTTGGACAACATTGATAGTTTCGCTTATTTGTCACATTTGTTAAAATTTTCGAAAATTTGTCTAAGTGATTGATTGATTTTGCAGGTACGATCAAATGGATGATATTTTCATGAATCCCTTCGGCGATATGTACGCATTCACGGGCAGTTCAGGAAACAACGATCCTTCTTCAAGCGATGCAAACAAAAGTCCACCGAAAGAAAGAAAGAAGGAAGCTTGGGAGTCCGAAAGCGCATTTGGAACATTTAACAAACCTCCTAAGCTAATGGCTATAGAAGATTACAGCAGGTGGGCAACAAAGTTCGAAGATTGGTTGATGGCATTTGCTTTTACTAGCTGGAAAAGTATGAAGAATGGTTATGCCCAAGGAAAGAAGAATGGTGAAGCATTAAGATCAGTTGAAGAGATTGAAAATTTTGTGGCCGAGCAAAAATGTGTGGCATTATTGTTTCAATCGGTGCGTGAAGACATCATTTCACTGATAGAGTACTCAAATGCTAAAGACTTATGGGAAAAACTCGAAAAGAAGTGTCTTGGAAGCAAAGAGATTGTAAAAAATAAAAAGAAACTTCTTAGGAAAGAGTTTGATATGTTTGGTTGTCTTAAAAATGAGTCAGTGTGTAAAATGATTGAAAGGTTCGGTCATCTGAAGCTGGAATTAGCAAGGCATGATATCAAATATTCTGATGATGAGCAAGTAGACAAGTTGTTCGATTCGTTGCCAGACGAGATGGAGTGGAGATATTATGCTCTCATGCTTAAGAACACTATTCCTTCTGAATTGTTGAAACCAGATTTGGTGATTGAGAAACTTGAAAGTCATGAACTGGAATTGAAGAAGACGTACAAAGTTAATAATTCATCTTATCAACAAAATCTGGATCTGTACTATCCAAAAAGTTTGATCCCGAAAGCTACTTCTCCAAAAACTGCATTTTCTGCTGAGAATGTTTCTCCAGCAAACAAAGAAAGTCAAAGCAATTCAAGCAGTGGAAGCCATAGTGGTTATCACAGTGGATCTACATCTTCTGTAAATCATTCTGATGCGAAGTTTTCTTGCAATATCGCGATAGATCTGAAGAACGCACAGAATTTTGATGAGGAGTCGGTCAAGCAACAAATGGTCTTTCTAGCGTCTGTTCTGGAATCCTATGAAGGGTTGGTGGCTGGAAAAATCGGGAATACAAATCTGACGAAAGAAGACTACGATCAGATAGACCCTGAAGAAATGGAGCTGATCGATATTCGTTGGGCAATGGCAAGTGCAGTTCGACGTGCACAACGCTTCATGGAGATTACAGGAAGAAAAACGATCGGTGGTCCGTCTACAAAACTAGGGTTTGACAAGTCAAAAGTTACATGTTTTAAATGTAAGCAGAAGGGTCATTTCAAACGGGAATGCAGGAATGCATATGCTGATGAGTCAGAGAATCCGTTTAGAGATGATTATTACAAAAAGGCAATCTACCATCAGAATAAATCCGAGCCACCTAGATTGAAGCAGGCTGAAGATAACAGAGACAAATCAAGGGCTCTTGCTGTGATTTATGATGATGAGGGGTATGATTGGAGTAAGGAAGTTCTACCAGAAGAAGATGCGGTGGGTTACGCATTCATGGCAAGCAATGATGAACCCATTAAGTGGAAAGATGATCGTACTGAAGAACAGAAGTATCAATACCGGAAGATGGTTGCTGAAACCAAGATTATCAGACTTTCTGGTATTTTTTTGGAAGCTAGAAGAGCAAACAGATGGGATCCAGATAGAGAGTGCTATCTTGATAGGTATGGCAACATTGCGATTGATGACAAAACGCTAGATATCGAAGCCATCATCAAGGAGTACAAAGAAGAAGATGAATATTGGCAGCACAAGTGGTGGGGAACACCAACGTCGAAAATGATTGAAGAAGAGAAAGAGAGAAAGGAGAAAGAGGAGAAAGAGAAGAAAGAAAAACAGGTTGATACAGGCATAATTGATACTTCGCAAGAGTTGACAGCTGAGAATCTGGGAGTGATGGCTGACAAAGTGCTAGCTGCAAAAGCAATTGAGGTAGACTCTAATTCTGTTACTGAGACAAAGGGGTCGGTCAGTCAAAGTGTGTCAACAAATGTGTCAGGTAATAAGATTGAGTTAGGTAACAAGATTGATGGAAATGCTGACTGCAAAAATTGCACCAAACAATGCAATTTTTGTAGCACTGTCACGTATCTTAACAATGAGAAAATCCAGAATCTGACAACAAAGGTTAGAAATGTTGAAAATCAGATTCTCGATCGTGACAAAACTGTAAGAGCTTCAACTGAACGGATCAAAGAATTAACGGCTCAAATTGAAAATGATAAAATTGAACGTGAGAAAATAAAATCTGAAAATGAAAAGTTAATTCTTGAAAACCGTCAGATTTCTGAAAAGTTTGAGAAATTGAAAAACATTGTCAGAGATAGTGATGATCGTAATGGCAAAACATTTAAAGAAAATGAACATCTAAGAGCTGTTTTGAGATTAAAAGAAGAATTGATTAATGAACAACTGGATCAAATTGCTAAACTGAAACTTAAAGTTCAAGAAGCTGAAATTGAGAATGAACGAATCCAGTTGAAGCTTAACAGCTATAAATCAGCAAGCTTTGTTTTGCAGCATATTGTTCCTAAACCTATAGGGAAAAACAAAGATGGCGAGGATGTGTTTTCTGATGGAACGGGTGTAGGTTTTCATAAAGTTCCACCGCCAATTTTAGACAACTACACGAAAAAGCAGTCTAGTTTGGTGGAAATTGGGGAAGAAAGTGAAGTTAAACTTCCAGAGAACATTGATGTCATGTTTACGTCTTCCAATGACGATAGTGTCCAAAATGATGTGGTAAAAAGTGTAGTTGACAAAGTGCTTAAACTGGATTGTGACACTTCTGAGGAAGATGGATGTTTCTTGGACAAGTACATTCAGAAACCAAAGTCCAAAAACAACTTAAGTGATGAACCGGGTCTTGTGATGTACAAGATGGCTGGATCTGATAAGTTGTATTC
>JARYGA010000690.1:0-26801 GCA_030545235.1 Helianthus tuberosus
ATTCCAATCCGGTCACCGCTTAATCTTGCGTTTCGTACCGTAAACCTTTCTTTAAAACTAATCGGTCTAAGTTAAAACTTAAATAAGACCCGTTAGGAATCTAATAGGTTATTAAAACCTTCGTTCCAGATTAGGAGCTCAGTAAAAGCTATCTGCACTTGCTGATTAGAATAAACGGCTGAGTATAATTTACATTTTTAGCTCAGGTAAATACTTTTAACTTATTTTCCCTTACACGGGCTTGGGATACGGTAAATTATTACCGCTTGGTCGGGTATTGAATATTTAATCGATTAGTGGTTAAATCATTGAGATAACTCGTTTTAATATGTTTTGTTTGATACAAAGCATTTGGGGGTTAATATGACCGTGTCCTGGATATCCTCGGCTCATTCATTTGAAATGGCCACGAATTAAGCACGGGGTGTAGGCATACACCTGACAGTTGCGTATGTAAAACGGTATCTCACTCGTGAGGAAACTTCTTGTGGGCTTATACTAGTGGTGTGTCTATTAGTTTTGTCCCGGCTCTTCTATTTCGGGCCCTGAACGTACGACAAACATGTAAATCTGTATACAATATTATTTTAAATAATTGTCCCAAGTTATAAAAGAAATTTGCGCCTTGTGAATTTAAATCAATTTTCATAAATGTTTTCAAAAGAGTCAGTTAATTGTATTTACCAGTGTAAACTGACGTATTTTTCAAAAAGATTAAATGCATGTACTACGCGTAATGGGCTGGAAGCTTCTGAGTATAAGATAAAGAGTCTTGCAAGCTCTTAATACTTAAAGTCTGTCGAACAATATTTTCTTTATGTTTTAGTTCCGCCTGTGGATCCACATACAACCGCTTGTATAATATTTAATTATACTTTGTGTTTCGGTTTGTATTAAATATTTTACTTTCTAGACTTCCGCTGTGCATTAAACTGTGATTAATTGACTATGATGATATCAACTACGTCACGATACTCCCCACCGGCCCACCGGTAATACGTGGAAATATCGGGGTGTGACATTAAGTAAACTTAGTGACTAAGAAAACTTAATGGTTATGTCAAACTTAGCAATTAAGAAAACTTAGCGGTTAAGAAAACTTAATAGCTAAGGAAACTTAACAGTAAAGGAAACTTAGCAGTTAAGCAAGCTAAGTAAGTTAATTAATCAGCTAATTAAGTTAATTAATTAATCGACTCAGTAAATTACTTAACTAAACAGTTAAGCTAGATTAATCAGATAAACAGCTACGTAAGATAATCAGTTAAAAAGCTAAGTAAACTTGACAGCTAAAACAATTATGTAAACTTAATAAATAAGTAAACTTAATAGGTAAGAAAACTTAATCAGTATGAAAAACCTAATAAATAAAGGAAACTTAATAAGTAAGAAAACTTCATGGCTAAGAAAGGAATCTGCCTTATCTATAAATAGGAGCCTAGGATTTCATTCTTCCTTGCTCTTTCCTTCTATTATTCTCTCTATACGTTGGTGTTCTAACCAATAATCATCGATGCGATATTCTGTCCGATCGATTCGGGAACCAACTAACGAATGCCAAAGTGCTGTCTAAATAAGACTATACTTTGTGAATTTCGTTAAGGTTCTGATCTCGTGACCATCGTCAGGTTTGATGTGGTTTTACACTAATACGTATTCCACTCTGTTAAACTAAATGTTTAACTATCAGAAAACTCCAAACCATACACTTACTATCAAACAAGATGTTTAATCATCAGAAGATTTAGAACTATAAAGTAGATGATTAGAATCAAGAGGCTTGTTTAATCAAATACTATATGCTAACAAGGTGAGTCCATTCTCTTTTCTTACCGTTTGTGAGTCATTCTATTTTTATCAAAGTTGCTTTGTAAAACCCTAAATGTTTTCCAGATATAATTACATGGATTAAGTCTTTGCAAATCTTTAATTACTGGCAGTAAGTGGGGTATTGTGCACATTACTGTTGTTTTATCACTCTTAGGTGGGCGAGCCTAATTAGTGATACACGTTACTTTTGGGTGACAGGACCCAATAGTGATATGACCACAGTCACAGATCCGGTCGAGTGACAACTGGACCAGATAATTATAAGATAGGGGCAATTGTAATCGCTCTTAATACTGGGGGGGGGGGGGGATAATCCACGGTCCTCCCAACCACCGGAGTGATCTCACTCTTAATACTGTGAATTATAACAAATGTGTTTTTGTACAAAATGAATGAACTCACTAGTATTTCCTGCTGACCAAATGTTTTTAAAACGCGTTTCAGGTGATTACAGTAGATCGGAATAAGAGTTATGATACTGCACCGAAAGGCCTAAAGAAGTGGCTTATTTTATCAATTAACTAAATCAAGAAATGTTGTTCGGGTTTATCCCACACTAATGCTACCTTTGTAAAACATGGGGTTATTCCCATCTGTTTAATAAATAAAATCCGGTGTTTCAAAACTCTGATATTTTCCTAACTCACGGTCCTGATGAACATTTCCACTACAATGTTTTTAAAATAACTACCGGTACCATTTGACTGCTCACGGCTCCCATCCAGGGTGTGGTCGGGGGTCGTGACAACAACCGATTCGCAAAACCTGTGCAAACATAGACGTGCGGTTCTTTCGGACATCCTTAAATACTCGTCTAATGCATCGTGTGCGTAACCATATGCCAGTTGGTGAATGGCCGACATATATTTTTGTAAATTAGTGAAACCCCTTTGCCCCTTAGCGTCATATCGCAGTGTAAAAAACGGATCAGACTGAGCCATGTCTCCTGAGATACATAAAAAAAGTCGACGACTCATGCGGAACCGACGTCGAAATAATCGGCCACTAGTTTATCGTGGGCGGCTATATATTTAAAACGAAAAATATATGAAATTAATTATAAAATACATTTTCAAATCTAAATAAAACATACGGAAAAAATAGTAAAGTACCTTATTTGTCTCGGTTTAATTTTGCTCGTCTAGTTAGCCGTTGGGACGGCGCTTCATCACCTGCCATGAAGACCTGAACCGCGTTCATAATCATATTTTCCATAAATGCGTCATTCTCTTCCGAAGATGATGAATACCACATAGACGAAAAAGATGAAGAAATGGAAGAAGGTGAAGCCATGGTAAATTTTGAGAGAGAGATGGGGTGGTAGTGGGTAAAAAATGGTATAAAAAATGTTGAGTTTATATAAAAAGGGAAGAGTGTTTATAAAATGTGAGAGAGAGATATGAGATTGTAGTGGGTGAAAATGTGTGAAAAATGGTGTAAAAGTGGTGAGTATTTATAAAAGTTGGAGTGAATTTGGTATAAATTTAAAAAACGACCGTTGGTTTATTTAATTGAAATTAGAATTTTTTTAATCAACCCGTCAAAAGTCCTAGAAACCCACAATATTTTGTCATTTTGTGGACCGTCTCAAACCAGGGGCGGACTTATGTACAAAGTACGGGTTCCCGGGAACCCAGTCGGTTTTTATTTTTTAGTGTAAATATATATAAGAAGCTGGAAATGAACCCATAAGTATATTATAAAAGGAACCCATAAACATAAAAAGCCTATGTTCCACTGGTTATGTCCGTGCTTTTCTTCCTAACCCACCCGAGTTCGAATCCCGTAACTGCTATTTTTTTCCCTTTTTTTTATTTCTTTTTTAATTTTTTTTTCTTTAATGTAATAAAACCCATTTAGGGTTATATCACAAAACACACGCCGCACACAAACAAGCAACGAACAGAGTTCAAACTTCAAACAACATCAGCAGGCTCTTTAGCAAATTTAGTTTTATGAAACCTGAATTTTGGACTAATGCTAATAGAAATTTGATATGAAATTTATGTCTTTATTATGTTCCGTGACCCGACCCTACCCGGCCCGACCCGAAAATTATAACGAATGTTGTAAAAATTTGACCACCCAAAAAAGTGAACCCATCTGAAAAAAATCCTGGATCCGCCACTGTCCTCAGTCACCAGCGCCGGCTGCCGCTGCTCCGCCTCCGCCCTCCGGCTGCTCCGCCTCCGACGATTGCTGCCGAAACTTTGTTTTTCTTATACGATTATCATCAGCGAATCAACGATTAAGGTTAGTTTTATACGATTAATCGATTATCATCATCTCAGTGATTAGAGTTTGTTATACATCTGTTTGTTTTACATCAATGATTACAGCTTTTGATTACATCAGTGATTGTGATTAACTGATTACAATTTATAATCTGTTGATTACATAAAAATTGGGTTTGAAATTGGGTTTTTAAGTTAATATTGCTGCTGAAAGTTTCAGCTTTTGATGTTTTATTGCTGCCGAAACAGTTCGATTAAGTTAATATTGCTGCTGAAAGTTAATATTGATGTTTTAAAAGACGAAACACTTTGCATCTTGTAGATATATCAAAGCACCAATGGCTGTTGTTCATGATAAAATCGGAGGAATAACATGGGGGAATTCAACAATTGTTGATTGAATCATGTGCACTTTTTGTTGCTCCACCATAAATTTACATCTTGTAGATGCATATTAGGTGATCCCGATTCTGTGATGTAATCTCATTTGGTTTAAAATATGATTGATTATATGTGAATTTAGTTTTTGGTCTGAGACATCTAGAACAATTTTACATTATAAAGTGGTTGTTGATGATGATGGTGTTGGTGACAGAGGGTGCAAAAGCAGCTTGTGCTTTGATATATTTCGAGTCCTCCCTGTATTCACTCGACGGTTTTAAGCATCAAAGTAGGCGATATTTGAGGTAAAGTTTCTTTCAATTTTTAACTCGTTACTTGTGATTTGTGGTTTTCGTAGGATAGTTATTTGATTTGATATGAGCTTTGGCTCTTTAGCAAATTTAGTTTTATGAAACCTGAATTTTGGACTAATGCTAATAGAAATTTGATATGAAATTTATGTCTTTATTATGTTCCGTGACCCGACCCGAAAATTATAACGAATGTTGTAAAAATTTGACCACCCAAAAAAGTGAACCCGTAGGAAAAAAATCCTGGATCCGCCACTGTCTCAAACGGCTAGAGGCGGACGGTCAAGACGGGGACGGAGGGGGGCGGCACGGTGTGTGGACCGTTGCCGGTCCTGAACGCATCGGGGACTAACCCCATACCATCCAGCCTAATAAAGATCAAGTATGTGATTCTGACATTCATGAGTGAACTAATTATTGTCAGATGTTTATTGACAACGATTGGAAATATGATTAAAAGGCTTTGGCAATCATTCTACCACACAATCATATTATTATATGCATGATATAGAAAAATGGTCGTAATCATCACATTTATACACCAGTGACTAATGTCTGCCATTAATTTAAGATAGCCAGACTTGACTCGATTATTAAAAAATTTATTAAACACTGTTCTATATAATATTTGTTATTATTTTATATAATTTACCCACTAGTTTGACTAGTACCTATCAGCTGAATTAGTTATATAAAAATCAATATATGGTTATGACGTGACATTAGCTGGGTTTACCGTCTTGATCAAACTCTCAGTGATAAATGGGTTTATATATGTGTGTGTCAATTTATCAAACTGATAATGCTAATTAAAACCATATTTATTCATGAGTACATTACTTTTTGAGTCCCTATGTTTTTAGTTCATTTAAGTTCAAAATAAAAAAAAGTTTAACGTCCTAAGTATTTAACCACTCATTTTATAACATTTTGAGTCCAACTTTTAACACTTGTACTTTTGATTTTGGGTTCAAGTGATTAGAACCACTAAAACATAGGGCTCAAAACGTTGTAAAATGAACGGTTAGGGACTCAAGACATTAAACTTTTTGATTTTATACTCAAATGGTTAAAACCACTAAAACACAAGCACTCAAAAACTAATTTACTCTTTATTCATATTGAAACCAACTTTATATATGTGTGTTATTTAAAAAAGCACATGTTATTTGTCCCAGACGTGATTTGTAACCAATTGGTTGAAGATCATTTTTAAATACATATATATACCTAGTTTGTCGCAAGGCATGTTTGGACTCCTTTGAGGAGCATGCAATACATTATAAAGAGCTCCTAATGTTTATATACCAACACGATTTGGTTAGACACGTTCATTGTGACATGTTCCGGCGTCCTGGGATTTGTTAAGAAAGAAGCACGTTAATTTTTTTTACCGACTCGTTGGAAGGAAGATCAACACCCAGACTAGCTTAGCTGAAATTTTAGTCTTTGGATGAATGTGAGGAAAACACGCATGTGTGGATCTAATAGAGGTTTCCCTCTTGTGAGATTGGGATCCGTGTTTTCAAGATGAGTCAGACTGCTTTGAAAGTCGCTTCTTGTAAAGTGACCAAACATGAGAAATCATGCCTCGAGAATCAACACGTGTTATACCATTTGCATTTTGATACTTTTGGTTTCTTTGCGCCTGTGGTTGTGGTGCTACTTAGTCGAGTTCAACGGGTCATCGCGCGGACACCCTGCTAGTTGTAAATATATAAATAAGTCTTTTTAAAGAAACATCCTAAAAAGACTAGTATACTAACAAAAAAGATTTATATTTATAAATAGGGTTACGTTCATTAGTGAACAATCCCCTTGATAGTGAACTGTGTGAACTAATCCTAGCCCTTGATTATCAATAAACAAGGGTAAATCAATGACCAGGATTTGATCAAGATGATGAAAATAAGCTAGTTTATATATGTGTGTGTCCAATTTATCAAACTCATAATGCTAATTAAAACCATATTTATTCATGACTAAATTACTTTTGAGTTAATTGCCAAAATCGTCCCTGAGGTTTAGGCAGGTTTGCCATTTTCGTCCAAAATTACATTTTTGTACCAAATTGCCCTTAACATTTGTAACTTTTTGCCATTTTCATCCAAACCACTAACTTAGTTTATTTTTTCTGTTAAGTTGAGGATAATTGGATGAAACTGGCAAATATAAAACCATAGGGACGATTTTGGCAATTTACTCAAACTCTTTTAAATTTCTTTTATTTAATTAATTTTGTAACATATATAATAAAAAAGAATATACATGCAATTTTTATATGAAAAAAATAATAGATTTGTCACATAATTTTTATAAATTTTCATCCAACCACTAATTAAGTTAATTTTTCTATTAAGGCGAAGGATGTTTATAAACTAAGACAGAAATTAATTTCTAATTTTTTTATATAGATCAGTTTTATAAAAATAAAATCTACTTAAACCTCTAAATTTTATAAAACTAAAATGTTGGTGACCATATTGAAAAATGTTAAATAAAAAAATCTTATCATAAGTACCAAGTTTGTAATTCTTCTTCTACTCTTTTAAATTCGCTCCTAAGGAAAAACAGAAGACAGTGCCCCCCCTATCAAACAACGTATCGTTACCAAACCTTAAAATTACCAACCAAATTGTAATTATAATGTTATGAACCAAAAGTTTCTTTACTCAAGCCACTTAAAATAAGTATTAGTTAGTTGCCCTCATAATCTTAATTAAATAAATATTTTATTTCTACCAACATATTTCCTAGGTGCTCAACACGTTTAAAAAATATATAACGTTTTACAATTTTTTTTCTATCCCTACAACTGATAAATACTAAAAGTTGTAATCGATTGTTATGTGTTGCACACCAATGACGTTTTCTCGTTATAAAACTGATTTATATAAAGAAGCTGTAGATTAATTTATGTCTTAATTTATAAAATTTAAAACATCATTCACCTTAACAGAAAAAATAAACTGAGTTGGTGATTTGGATGAAAATTTATAGAAATTATGTGACAAAACTATTATTTTTTCTGAAAACTCCATGTATATTCTTTTTTATTATATATGTAACAAAAATAATTAAATAAAAGAAATTAAAAAGGGTTTGAATAAATTGCCAAAATCGTCCCTGTAGTTTTATATTTGTTAGTTTCATTCAAATATCTTCAACTTAACAGAAAAATAAACTAAGTTAGTGGTTTGGATGAAAATGGCAAAAAGTTACAAACGTTTGGGGCAATTTGGTACAAAAGTGTCATTTTTGACTAAAATGGCAAACGTGCCCAAACCTCAGGGACGATTTTGGCAATTAACTCATTACTTTTTGAGTCCCCTTATTTTATTCTACTTGAGTTTAAAATAAAAAAAAAGTTTAATACTCTAAGTCCTTAACCACTCATTTTATAACATTTTGAATCCAACTTTTAACACTTGTATTTTTGATTTTGGACTCAAGTGGTTAGAACCACTAAAACACAGGGACTCGAAACGTTATAAAACTAACGCTTAGTGACTCACGGCGTTAAACTTTTTAATTTTGGACTCAAATGGTTAAAACCACTAAAACACAAATACCAAAAAACTAGTTTACTCTTTATTCATATTGAAACCAACTTTATATATGTGTGTTTTATTTAAAAGAGCACATGTTATTTGTCCCAGGCGTGATTTGAACCAATTGTTTGAAGATCATTTTTAAATACATATATATGCCCAGTTTGTCGCAAGGCATGTTTGGACTCCTTTAAGAAGCATGCAATACATTATAAAGAGCTCCTAGCGTTCATATGCCAACACGATTTGGTTAGACACGTTCACTGTGACATATTCCGGCCTCCTGGGGTTTTGTTAAGAAAGAAGCACTTGTTAATTTTTTTGACCGACTCGTTGGAAGGAAGATCAACACCTAGACTAGCTTAGCTGACATTTTAGTCTTTGGATGAATGTGAGGAAAACACGCGTGTGTGGATCCAATAGAGGTTTCCCTCTTGTGGGATTGGGGATCCATGTTTTCAAGGTGAGTCAAACTGCTTTGAAAGCCGTTTCTTGCAAAGTGACCAAACATGAGGAATCATGCCCTGACAACCAACACGTGTTATACCATTTGCATTTTGATACTTTTGGTTTCTTTGCGCCTGTGGTTGTGGTGCTACTTAGTCGAGTTCAACGGTCATGCATTGTTATATTATGACTCCAAAATCTATGAATGTAGTTTTTTTAAAAAGAAAACTTAGTTTTGCTATTCAAAAATGGCTAACGACGCAACTTGTTTATTTACCTTCTATTTCGATGTATTAGATTAATACTTGTATTTAAGTCGGTATAACAAGATGGTCAATATATCAATAATGTTTCTTAGTTAATACACTTTGATACATTCAAATTATATTATCATAAGTTTTTTGATAGTTTATTAGTGTGTTTAGTTTTGAGTAATTGTAAATATATAAATAAGTGTTTTTAAAGAAACATCCTAAAAAGACTAGTATACTAACAAAAAAGATATATATTTATAAATAGGGTTACGTTCATTAGTGAACAACCCCATTGATAGTGAACTGTGTGAACTAATCCTAGCTCTTGATTATCAATAAACAAGTCAATGGCCAGGATTTGATCAAGATTTGATGATGAAAATGTGTATTTTACGATTTGATGATGTAAATCAATGGCCAAGATTTGTTTACTCGGTTCACAAATACACTAGTGTTCACTCTAGAACCTCACCCTTTATAAATATAGACAAAAGATCAAATACAAATATGGTTATCGTACAAAACGTACGAATGACGTGGAAAAGTAATAAAAAAAGGGCGATACATTTTCGTAATTATTCTATGAGTAAGGTAATTAATTATCAAAAGTATAGTAATTATGGAGTGGTAAACGGATGTGGCCCAAAGTATAATTTTAACAACCATTTTTGCTCATTATGCAACCAAGCCGACCGTTGGCATATAAAGAAAGTTGTTTTGGGTGAAGCATCTTATGTTGGCCACTTCTACGTACTCTTCTAGAATCCAAAGACTCAAAACAGCTCAACGATCAATTACTTGATCAGTCATATAAGAAGCACGCTTTAAATATTTTTTAATTAATTAACATTTACTCGTTATTTGTTTTAACGGACAGCAAATGATATTATCTATCTATTCTAATATAATAAAGTGGTTTTGACTTATGTGTCATCTATACATAGAACCACCCATTATTTTGACAAGTGGCTTTTTCTCCTATCATTAATTATAAACTTTACATCTGACACGTGTCTTTCTTAACCTTACGAGATTTTCATCAGGTCTTCCCAAACCCTATTCACTTCTACGCCTTCATACGTTCCTAATCTATCCCTCCATCGCCGTCCAAGAAGTTCTTGATTCTCGAAGCTACGGGCAATCCATCATCGAGCTTTTTCTTTATCAAATTCAACGCGAATCCGGCCTCCGTACCGGCTGAAAATCGTCTGATCTTGCTTGAAGTTGTGCAACTCACCTCCAGGTACTGTAAGAAGTTTGTAATAAATACTACGAGTGCAGATTGATTCGAATCGAATCGTAATGACTCAAATTGAGGAAAGAGATGCTTACAGATGGTGAAACTGACGGTGAATCTTTGACTTCTAGGGTTTCGCTATCGTCCTCCATGCGAGAATTGAGATGAATAGAACGAACTACGACGGGGTTTGGGTGATTGGTGGATGTTCATTGACCAGAAGAGTTGACTTGTGAGGAGCAATTCCTGAATCTTTAGTGTGATGCATGTATGATAAGTTTTTTTTCTTTTTTTTTTTATAATGCATATTATTGTTCAGGTTAAGACTACGAATCCGAAGAAGTATTGTGTCCGTCCCAACACCGGAGTTGTTTCACCTAAATCAACATGTGAAATTATAGCTGACATTTTTTTTTTTGTAATTTAGCTTTTCTATTTGATCTGTGGTTGCTGGAAATTGCTAATTTTAATCCATATGCCACTAAAAGTTGTGTGAAATCACCATTAATGCTATTAGTTGGGGCCACTAGAGACGGATGTTTAGCATGATTGGCTTACTATGAGCAATAATTTGCATTCAAGCATTCTGTATAGGCATGATCAATATGTTGACATGTTGAGTTAACAGATTGACTGGTCATTCAAGTCAGTCTTAAACGCACTGAATTCGAAATACTTTATAAAACTGACTGATTATAATGTGATGGCAAGATATATAATAGTCTTGATTCAATCATGTTGAATAGAAAGTTTTCGTAACAAACTGTTTCTGCAGGCAGAGTGATCAAAATCTTGTGATGGCTTCAAAGAAGATATCACGAGGAGTTTGTGGCAGCGTGGGGTCTGGGAAATTGAGCTTTACTTTTTGTATTCTTGGTGAAATCCCGAAAATATCCGGTGAATTAAGTCGTAACTTCATATGTGTAATTAACTTTTTTAAGTCTTTAATTTATTAATTGTTAACGTCATTTCTTTTGGTTTTAATTACGGTTCAGGTTCAAATTTGTGGTTCAGCAACTTATTCAATCAAATAAGATTGACAAATTGATGTGATGTGCAAGTAGGCTCGCTGATGTGCAAGTTATGTGGAGAGTCAGAGGAGACGTCTGAGCATTAATTTGTTTCTTGCGGGTTGACACACTCCATTTGAGACTTGCGGAGGACCCCCCTGCTTCTTGCAGTGCTGGTTAGTTTCCATCATTTTTGTATTTCTTATATGATGACATGGCTCTCTTTGGGATGGAAGGAAGTATGTTTATAACATTAGGTTGCTTCTAATTTAGTTGTTTAATATGTATTCATTGATGTATTCTTGTATATATGTATATTGAAATTACAAGTATGACAAGGTTGATATATGAATTGCTACAGATGTCGATGATCCATTGAAGACCACCAATCAATGTCGTCGTCTTAGCTTAATAGACTGGGGTCATATGGATTTTTTCACCCACTGATGGTACAGAGGAGATTGCGAATCCGTTTATCCAACCAGATTGAGCTTAATTCTACGGTTAAGCCCTTAATTTCTAGCCTCTGTTAGCAAGTAAAAACAAACCGTTGCATGTCTCGAGTCATACAGTTAAATTCAGTGTGTGAAATTTGAAACTATTATGATTGGCTTACTATGAGCAATAATTTGCATTCAAGCATTATAGACAATGATCCATTGAAGACCACCGATCAATGTCGTCGTCTTGGCTTAATAGTATGAATTTCTATTCTCAGCTACATTTATTTATATAATTGAAGTATAAAAATATTGATCATATTTACTAACATGTTTCGAGATGTTAGTGTTATGTCAGCTTAACATATTAACTATTTTTTAATAGACTCTCCCAGTATCTTTTATGATGACTCTCATTTATTGAAATAAGTGGCATGATACAAATTTATCGACTTTATCATCTGTATCATATATTTTTGCTACATCATTACCATTACTAAAATATTGTCAATGGTCTGATGAAGTAAATGCTGGATATTATCATATTTTTTAGCCCTTAAATTTTTCAAGAACAGTTTTGATGACGGTCAGCTCAAAACTTGAAAAAATAAAGTCAAATTAATACAAATATATGTACATTGCAGGTTTGTAGGGGGGCTGCGGTCATATGGATTTTTTCACCCACTGATGGTACAGAGGAGATTGCGAATCCGTTTATCCAACCAGATGGAGCTTAATTCTACGGTTAAGCTCTTAATTTCTAGCCTCTGTTAGCAAGTAAAAACAAACCGTTGCATGTCTCGAGTCATACAGTTAAATTCAGTGTGTGAAATTTGAAACTATTATGATTTCTATTAAGCTTTTGGACATTTAATCTTTTCTGTATTCTGCATTTCATTTGCAAAAAAAAAAAAATGTAGACTCTCTTAACTCTTAGCTGTGTAAACTTAGCCAAGCATGAGATTATTATGCTCTAAGCTTGCAATTACGATATGTATTTATTTTTTATGGGTCAAGTTATTCTACAAAGGCTTCTAATTGTAAGAAGTGTAAGAAGGATTTATAGAGTGACAAATGTCCAATAACCTAAAACTAAACCCACTACATCACCACCAAAAACCTAAACACCCACCCCCACCACCACCCAAAAACCTAAACCCCCACCCCCTCGGCAAAAAAAAAAAAAAAAATATATATATATATATATATATATATATATATATATATTTTTTTTTTTGGGGGGTGGGTGATGTGCGGGGTGGGGGGGGGGGGGTGTTTTTGGTGGTGGTGGATGTTTAAGTTTTTTTTTTTTTTAGTGGGTTTTTTTGTGTAGTGGGTTTTTTTAGGTTATTGGACACTTGTCACTCTATAAATCCTTCTTACACTTCTTACAATTAGGATCCTTTGTATTTGATCCTAATCCTATTTTTTATAACTTTTTATTTCAGTTTTTCATGTTACCCAATCCCGTGTACCACACGGGTTTTAACCTAGTATATTATATATATATAGGAAAAATATAGGAAAAATTACAAGTTTTGTCCTTTATCTTTCTACCACTTTTCAGGCGGTGTCCTTTTTAACGAATGTTGACAGACGGTGTCCTTTACTAGGTATTTTGTTGCAAGTTTAGTCCTTTACACCCAACCCAGTTAAAAAACCCTGTTAATTGTTGGGTGTAAAGGACTAAACTTGCAACAAAATACATAGTAAAGGACACCGCCTGTCAACAATTAACATGGTTTTTTAACTGGGTTGGGTGTAAAGGACTAAACTTGCAACAAAATACCTAGTAAAGGACATCGCCTGTCAACATTTGTTAAAAAGGACACCGCCTAAAAAGTGGTATAAAGATAAAGAACAAAACTTGTAATTTTTCCTAAAATATATAAAAACACACTGGAGTCAAAAAACAATCAAGAGTAAGACCATACACATATAAGCCAACTGCCAAACCACATTCCGAAGCCAACCCAAAATAGGACAACTTAGACAATCAGCATGAATCATTCTTGTTCTAATCCAACAAATAGATGTGTTTAAGTGTTTTGATAGCTTCGGCTATCTTAGACAGACAGATTTCATTGTGAAACCCCTTTGGGTTCAGTTAGCTTGTTATTGGCTATTGAATAATGTTTAGTAATATTATTTCTCATGTTATCTAGTACACAATATAATTATTTTATTATTATAAATTATATATTTTTTTACATGTGTGAATGTTTGACATAATTGGCTTTGGAAACATGAGCATATAGATTTTTGTTACCTAATGCATGGACAATTATAATATTCCCGTGTGTAATTGATAGGAATCATATTCTAGTCTAGTCTAAATTGTCATTTGTCTATTGTTAGAGGGGGTCAAGTGCAATTTACTTTTCTATAAATAAGTGTCAATAACATAGGGAGGTAGGGAGAATATTAGTGAGATCATTTGGCTCTTTGCTAGGCATTGAGAAGGGCATGACCCTGGGCCACTTCGGTGGTTAGTTATCGAGTCTGTAGATCCGTTGGATCATCTTATCATTTTTAATACAATTGCATCTTTAGATTTACCTTTTCCATTATCGTAATACTCAATACCTATCATTGGTCTGACCTGCCTCTTTGACCTGCCGTTTGTTCTTCGTTTTTCACCATGGTGAACCAATCTACTCGTTCGGACATCCAGGAGCAATTGATTCAGAAACTTCAGGGCGATTTGACCGTTCAGTCTTTGCGTTTGGATTCCATCGTGGCGACTCTAGAGGCGGATCGTTTGGAGAATTCCGAATTTCGTAAAATTCTACTCAACTGGATGCGACAACATGAGAAGAAAGGGGAAGAAGAGTCGTTGGGATCTAGTTTTCGATCTGGATCGGTATTAGCTCAATTGGAGGCGCTGGTGTCCAGATCTGAGGAACGATTGAGTGGCTTAAGACCTTTAATGTCGACTAGCCATACAGATTCATGTTCTTCAGTTTGTGTTTCTAAATTGACGACTTCCGGTACTCCAGTTGTTTCCATCAGATCCAATTCTGACAAAATTCCGGTCGATCGAGGCGATTCTGCAAATCCTTTGTTCAGATCCCCGTCATCTCTTCCTTCTTCTCAGTTATTATTAGCTCAATTGAAGGTTATAATGTCCAGATTTGAAGAAACCTCACTTAGCCATGGCCGTTTGATGTCGCATAGCCCTAATGGAGACATGTTGGACGACTTACAAGGGATGTTGGGCTCCGGCACAGTTGTGAGCTACGGTGAGGAGCAACAACTTATTGTGGGCCAGGACCCTCCAGATTTGGGCCTGTTATGTGAGAAAATTCTTCCAAGGATGACCAGATCTAGGGATGTCGTTCTGCTTCCTGTGCCTCCAAGTACGTTTCTCCCAGTTGATTCAGTTCTGCTATGGAAGGCAAATTCACCTGTGGGCGTGCTTACCCAATCTGCTGGTCGACTCGGGGGTTCCGAGGATTTCCTACTCACTGTACTTCTGTTTCAGCAACCTCCACCATTGGAAAAACAGCGTCTGAGGGCAACGGTGGTGTCTACGTTCAAAATTGGAGATAGGCGCCTTGGTTGGAAAGGCGGTACAATACCTTTGTTTTTTTGTCCATATGTCACTCTTCACAATTCCATTATTGAGTTACTTGTTGGATCCTATCATCTATGGGTGGTGCATGGGCAGGGTCGGCCACCAGACGGTCGCAGACGATCTCAGTCTTGAGGACAAGACTGTTTTGAAGGGGGAAGTAATGATAGGAATCATATTCTAGTCTAGTCTAAATTGTCATTTGTCTATTGTTAGAGGGGGTCAAGTGCAATTTACTTTTCTATAAATAAGTGTCAATAACCATAGGGAGGTAGGGAGAATATTAGTGAGATCATTTGGCTCTTTGCTAGGCATTGAGAAGGGCATGACCCTGGGCCAATTCGGTGGTTAGTTATCGAGTCTGTAGATCCGTTGGATCATCTTATCATTTTTAATACAATTGCATCTTTAGATTTACCTTTTCCATTATCGTAATACTCAATACCTATCAGTAATGGCAGGGTATACTGACATGCCAATTTTTAAATACAGTATACTAAAAAGACACATTTGTTGTTAGTATTCCATCCTATATATAAGACGTTTTACACTATTTGTAGTTAAATACTTTACTTGAATAATATGTTATAAAAATTTTGAAATAGGTGGAAAATTAAGGAATATAGAAACCACATAGAACAAAAAGAGCATCAAACTCTAACAAAAACAGTATCACATATTACCGTTGTTTCGTCGTAAAAAAAGGAGGTTTTCGGAATATACATGAATGTAAATGATGATTCCATTTATGTGAGTCAAGACTGTGAATGATTCTGTTCAATTCACTTCAGTTCTTTACCCATAACTATCCTATATTTGTAGGTTTTGGTTTAGAAAACGTAAAACCAATCAATTTGGTTACTTTGGTTTTTATTAGTTACATGTATAAAGTGGTTCAGTAATTGTTCAGTTAACCGACCATCAAACCTTCTTTTTTAGATCTGTCTTAAGCAAGTCAAGTTTATCACACATCTAAGGCCGTGGGTATGGTGGGGCTTGGGTTTGGTTTGGTTTGGTTTGGTTTGGTTTGGGTTGGGGCATTTGTTGACATGTGGAATGGAAGCCCCCCACCACCCAAACCCACACCCATGGGTTATGGTGGGGGATTGGGTTGGGGGCTCGGGTTGGGGGCATGGGTTTGGTTTGGCCATTGAGAGCCTGCCATGTCACCTTACTAGCCCGCCACACGCCCGGCTTCAAACCCACGCCAATGGGGCCACGCCCAAACCCACGCCCCAACCCAAGCCCCCGGAGTGATGGCTTGGGCGTTTTCAGCCAACCCACGCCCCAACCCAAGCCCCATACCCATAGCCTAAGTTATGACAAAAATATAATATATTTCAAAAATTCAATGCATATCTAGACTTTAATACATATAGAAATCTCATATTCATTCACTCGATGAGCTAAATTACTATTACTAACTTACTTAAAAAGAGAAAGTATTCACATGCACCTTTATGGATCATTTATATGTATTTTTGTATGGTTTTCTACTTTTCTTATAAACAAAATCATATATCTTTATATTATTTTAATCAAACAGGGATGTGAAACAAAGCCATGAAAGCTTCTGGAAGTGTTGATTTTATTTTGTTGGATGTGAATTATTGTTTGAGATAATATATAAAGGATAATTAGTTCAGAATTATTTTTTTTTGAACGGTAAATAGCTTAAATACATAACGGGAATGTATTTTTTATGTTTAATGAGATTTTACTAGATATTGAGTAAATTATACGTATGGTACATTTAGTAAGGTCATCCGTAGTGGGGCTTCATATCACGCCGGCAACATCGATGGCGCCCCATAGCGCCCGGCAACACTGATACTGCCGGCGCTATTGGTTGAATATTTTGTCTTCTCGCGAAATGGATACACGTTTTCATATGGTTAACACATCACATAACGTTTGGACTAATCCATTCGATATTTGCGATGTACTCGTGCCGCAACGCGCGCGGGTATTATTGCTAGTTTTAATAAAACAGATGCATTAATTTTGTGAATGCGTGTATCCGATAACCAAACAAATATAGGTGATTATTAATAATATTAACATCAATAAGTTGTATTTTTTCTTTGATTAATTTGGTTTTTTTTTTTTTTAACGGCCGACAAATTTTTTATTCATAGTAGCAAGATGCTACACCCCAAATATACAACGTTTTACACCAAACTAATACACAATTACATTATTACATAACACCTAAGTTAAAACGATTCCAATCCTCCCAAGATAATGTAGCCACTTTTGACCGATTTTTAATCCATAAGTACGCCATTGACTTAATCTCGTCTAGAGTTCGCGTAAAGTTTGGAACAATCTGCCTGAATACTACATCATTTCTCATCTTCCATATACTCCAAAAAGCCACCAGAACAACGACATGAATAACTTTCCTCCTCCTCGAGCCCGAACTTGAACCGTGTAGTGTAAGTAAATCATTAATACCAAACGCAATGATCGGCGGAATACTGCACCAAACCGCCAGATTTTGCCAAACCATTTGTGCGAAATGACACGAAACAAAAATGTGATCACAGGACTTATCATATTCACCGCATAATACACACATTTGATTCGGTACCGGCACGTTATGTCTAGCCAACGCGCACTTAGTCGGTAACCTCTCCATCTCTGCCCTCCAAGCCACTATGTCGACCTTCTTCAGGACCCAGTTGTTCCATTCACATACTCTACCGGGTCTGACACGATCCACATAATTAAGGATCTTTTTGATACTGGTTACACTGAAAAAACCGTTCGCCTCATACCTCCATTTCCATACATCCGAACCCGTCGACGCAGATCTGCAACTAATAATGTTCATCATCTGCTGCAACTGGCCCGCCGCTACTGTGCCGAGGCCTGGCCGAGCCCAGGCCCAATTAAAAACAGGGCCGGAATTGCTTATAACCCAACGATAAGCAACCAAACACTCTTTGGACACTTCTTCTTTGAACAAATCAGGAAACTTAAGATATAAAGGTCCCGGATCGACCCAACTATCTAACCAAAAATACGTGTTCTTACCATTGCCCACATCTGCTGAAATAGCAAGATTTAGATCGATATTAGCGACTAAAAGAGGCTGCCGTATACTATAGATACACTTCCATGGCCCTGCTACTGAAACCTTTACCGGGATATCATTCCATGCCCTCGAATTGTGATGAATTGCCCAGACAACCCTACGCCACAAAACTTCTTTTTCCGTTTTAAACCTCCACCACCATTTTGCTAACATAGCTAAGTTAGAATCCCTGAGCGAACCAAACCCCAGCCCTCCATATCCAACAGGAGCAATTGTTTTATCCCACGCCACCCAGTTCATTCTGGCTTTTTCTTCCGACCCACCCCAAAAGAAGACCCTACGAATCTTATCTAAAGCGTCAATGACTTTTAATGGAGCTCTGAACAAAGATAAGTAATACACTGGCAATGCATTTAACACCGATTTAATTAGTGTAATTCTCCCTCCATATGAAAGGGTTTTGGCTTTCCATATTGATAACCTGCTTTTGAATATTTCAATCACCGGTTTCTAGTTCCGAGCCAAGTTCATATTAGCACCAACCAACAAGCCTAGATGCTTAAAAGGAAACGTACATTGTCTACACCTCAAAAGATATGCCATGTCCTAAACTTCCTCCTCATTCACACCAACGCCAAATATACTACTGATGTGTGCAAAATGCAACATATAAATTACATCAAATGTGGCATAAAAGTAACCCTTTTTTAGTACTAATGTTGGAAAAGTGTGCTTTTGTCTTCCTTTTGTATTTTCAGGGTTAAATGAGCTTAAATGAACAAAAGAAGCAAAAATGCAGCCAAATCCAGCAATAATGCAAGAAAAGAAATAAACGTGGCATGCCCGACCCCTCGACAACATCCTCCCAAGAAAAAACAAGAGAACAGAAGGCTGAACACGCCCCGTGCTCAATGAGCACGGGGGCGTGCCCAAGTGTCTGCAGAAAAGACAAAGCTGTAGAAGCTTCTATCACCCACCACAGGGGCGTGCCCAGCGGACGCGGGGTCGTGGTCAACTCTAAGATTTGTAGAATCTAGGGAAATCTTGAGAGTACAGATACGCTTCTGCACACGGGGTCGTGCCCAGCGGACACGGGGGTGTGGTCAACTAATGCAGACAAACTGCAATTAATGAAGAAAGAGAAAATGGTGGACACGGGGCCGTGTCCGGGCTTCTGTGCAGGCTATAAATAGGGGTGATTGGCTCACTTGCAAATCATCCCTTGGCAAACCACCTCTCTCACATTCATCCACACTTCACCTTCACCACCACCACAACACCATCATCCACCACCATCATCCATCATCCATCATAGAGTGTGTGAGTAGTCTCGGGATCCAAGATTGATCGTAAGAGTTCTTGACAACCAAAGGCCATGTTTGCCTAAGTCTCTTACATCACTTGGTGAAGACAAGTGTCTAGTGTAATACTTTTTATTTTTAATCTTTTCGCACTTTTTATTTGGTTATGTATTAATGACTTTAATAACTAGTTTCTTATGTTGAAGGTGAGTCTTCCTTATCGTTTGTCCGTGGTGTCTTGGCATTATTTTACTGTCTATATAAAATAAAAGATTTTCACCATTCATATCTCCACGGTCTATATGGAGATATGTTGGCTACCTGGCCGGGGGTTAAGGGAACGATTTGGTAAGAGTCTTGTCTTGTTTAGTGTATAGATCCTGCAAAGACCTGGGTCAACTTTAGTATGACCTCCTTCAATACCCACTGGTATTGGATGGCAGGGGTCCGAACTCCTTGATCCACTCATATGTAAACTACTATTAAAACTTTAACCCGACTACTTAGGACTGTATCCATGCTGACTCAGACTACTTAGCCGAGGGTAACGTCACCTTCAAAAGAGGGGCCTACCACATTATGCATTAATAACTTAATTAATTATCTTTCAATAATCCAACCCTTTAGGATTGTATCCTTGCTGACTCAAACTACTGGGTTGAGGGTAACATCACCTTCAAAAGAGGAGCCTAATACAATAACTAAGATAATCTCTTAAAAAGTGCAAAAGTGCGGAAATAATCAAAGGTTACACTAAATACGAGTCGGATCCAAGTGATTCATCTTGTCAATCTGTTTTATTTTATTTTTATTTTCAGCATCTTAGTTAGTTTTTATTTTCTTGTTTAAAAACCTTTTTCTAAACTTTTGATTTGATTAGACGTTGAGGATAAACCGGTATTAAAAGCTCGTGTGTCCTTGGACGACCTCGGTATCTTACCAACACTATACTACGCCCACGATGGGTGCACTTGCCCATATGTGTGTTTAGTGTTAGTAAATATCGTGTTTTATAAATTTAAAACTTGGCTAAAAGTGTTAAAATGGCTTAAAATATACATTAAAAACTATAAACACTCGCATGCATCAAGTTTTTGGCGCCGTTACCGGGGACACAAGGATTTTAAGAAAGCTTAAAATCAACGGCCTAATCGTTGTTTTTTTTATTTTTATGATTTTTCTTAATTTTTCAGCTTCTGCAGAACTCAGCACGGGTCGTGCTCGCTGAACACGCCCCGTGCCCAATCTTTGGTACTGGCAATCCTGTTTTAAGTCAGACAGTAGCTAAACACGGGGCCGTGCCCACTCAACACGCCCCGTGCCCAAGCATCAGTTGCTGAAAACAGAACTGTAAGATCCCGACGGTTGGTAATTTCTGACACAAGAATGAGCGATACTGATTTTTTCTACCATCGGCTCTCTTATGGTACATGGTGTCAAATATGTGGTGGCCCTCATAAAGAAGTAGAATGTTATTTTCTAAATTATAAGCCCCACTATATAGACCCATTATTTTCATGTAGCCTTAAGAGCGGCGAAAGTAAAAATAATCCTTATCTCTCCATCGAATGCTCTCAACTAGACCCTCTAGGAGAAATGCTTCTTGATGAACTATTTCAATTAGAAGATCTAATTCTTAATTGGTTAAAAGAACTTAAGATGGACATCATTAATTCATTTCAAGACGATACCCAAGAAGAATTATTGAGATCGCATTCGGATAAAAACAACTTCGTTGTTCCCGAAATCACCGCTAACTCTTGCGAAGACATGAGCGATAGTCGTCCCTGTGTCGAATGTGCCGTGAAGGACTCCCCATCGAATTCGTTCGATGCATACATAGACCTGAGCGATTCGACATACACCTTCTTTAACGAGAGCTCGGGAAAGGGTTGGACTTGTCCACCTACATTTAGCATAGGAATCACCCTAACCGATAACCTCTTGCGTTCTCGTCTAAATTTAGAGCGATTAAAGTATCTCAGGCACTTCGGTGTTGTTCCATCCAGTAAGGAACCACCCGATCCAGATAAATTCCTTTAAACTAGACAAAATTCCATAGACAGCCTCTAGACACGGGGCCGTGTCCAGGTCAGCACACCCCCTGTGTCCACCAAAAGATTCTCGTATGATCTGTGGTCAGAATACGAACAAGATGTGTCAGGATCTTGTCTGCACACGGGGCCGTGTCCAGCCGACACAGGGCCGTGTGCAGCGTGCTGTCGTTTTCTATAAAGGCAGCAAGATTCCTGCACATTTGGACCACTCCAAAGACAAAGATCTAGTGAGATCTTCACACATACCATCCTAGGTATATTTTAAAGAAGGTTCTCAACAACCATCTTGTCTTTTTCACTTTTGTTCATTACCTTCTTCTTCAATTTTCACTCAATATCTCCATTAGAGCTTGAAATCACCATGATTCCAAGCTTTATTGTGGTGTTTGTAAGGTTATTATTCAAGGAATCTTGTTGAAAATAAGTTCTACAACACAGTTTTAAATAATTTATGCTTAAAAGTTCCTTATAAATCGAAAAAATAATTTAAAACTCCAAGATTCCTTGTTCAAAAAACCTGCAGACAGTTGAACACGGGGCAATGCTCATTGAACACGGGGCCGTGTCCGAGGTACTGTTCAAATAAAATCTGAACCCTTTTTGGTATGTTTTCTCAGAATGGCGAGCAGAACTAGCGGAACATCTTCATCGCACTCCAGGAGCAACCGACAAGGGAGGAGGTCATCAACGGTTGAAGACTTTCTTGTAAACTATGTTTACGCTTTAAGAGAGGCCATTGATGAAATGACGGGGGTGGAAGAAGCATTGGTCGACCGTATCAATCACTTAACGGTGGGACTCGAAGGATGTCTTCGAGAGGTCAACCTTTTGCACCAAAGGTTGAACATTCTCACATCTCCTCCTTTGGTGCCAATCATCACCCAAAGGGCATGGAATACGGTGCCAGAAGTCATCATACCGGCCGAGTGGTACACCATACACCCGGGGCCCCCTGGAGACATGCTACAAGGGGTTCCGGCTGGTGTCATTCCCCCTCCACAAGATGTTGAGGAAATTGAAGCCGCCTCTTTCCTCCCAAGAGAGATAGAAGGATGGCTTTAACAACGTCTAAGGGACACCCCTCGGTTCGGAGTTTTACGAAGCCTTTAAAAACCGGAAAGCTATTTCCGAAATTTCAATTCCTATTGTAAAAGTAGAACTCCTTAGGATGATTTTATTCATCACTTGACCTATCTAATTTAGGACCTTTAGCTTTTATTTTCCTGCATCGTTTTTCATTTTCTAGGACTTTATGTAATGTGTTATTTTAATGAAATGATGGTTTTAGTTAAATTGGTGTTTTGATGATGTTGTATTGGAATAAAACACACTCAAGATGGTGAAGGATACCAAGGAAAACTTGAACCAGCACCCCATGCACAAAAATAGAGCATCCCGACAGTTTTTCTTCGTTACAGCAAGTTCAGCACGGGCCGTGCCCACCAAACACGGCCCCTTGCTGAACAATCTGCAGGAAATCGCCCAGCTCATGTAACTGGACACAGGGCGTGTTCGCTGAACACGCCCCCGTGCCCAGGCTCTGTTTCTTTTTAAAGAATTTCTGTTACTGGCAATCTGAACACGGGGCCGTGCCCGGACACCACGGGCCCGTGTCCAGGCGCCCAGTAACATAAAATTTTGTTTTTAAACACACTTTTACACATTCAATTAAACTAAAAACTTATTTTTGGGACACATTGAGGACAATGTGTAATTTAAGTGTGGGGGGGATGCTAAAACCTTGAATTTTTGCAAGTCCTAATCACAAGCCTTACACAAAACTCTATTGGAACCGCTAATCACCCCAAATTTTTTCAAAAACTTTTCATTTTTTTACTTGTCTTGGTTTAATTTGGGAATTACAAGTTTTAAAAAGGTTATATTTTTACAAATTTACAACCGATAGCGTCGTCATAAAAAGAACCAACATAAGAAAATTATGAAACGACATGACAAATCTAGTTAACATTTGATTATATATACTTCATCACATAAAAACCCATTCCCACAAAAAAGTGAGTTTTGAGCCTTTATTGAGCATACAAATACACATATTTAAACTAAATGCTCATTTTTCATTTCTTGTGTGAATAGCCGCTTGGTTCTTACGACTCTAGAACTTGCCACGATGATTCATTCCTGGTCCTTACCAACTTAAACCCGAGTAAGTAAATGATGGAGGCATTAGGACTAACCCTTTTTATTTCCACACCATTATTTTTCCTTTTTTTACCGCCTACCCAAAATCCCCCTAGTTAACCCCTTTGAGCCTAAACCTTTTCATTTCTTAACCCACAAAACAAACACCCTTTTACCCACCAAAACCCTTTTTTATTTTTAAACCATTTATTTTAGTAAAAAGCTCGGTTTTTCATATGACATTTCTTATAAAAAAAATGAAGCCAAAAGAAGAAAAAACAAACAATTTTATCAAAAAGAACTTTGTTTGAAGAAATGCTTCATTAAAAATAAAAAAAATTACGAAAATCAAAAGTCTTACGAAAACCGAATCTTTTTACGCCTTTCGCCCATTTCTACTAACCACTAACCCAACCACCTACCTCTAACCCAAGCCTAACCCTTCCCCAAAGTCCTCTTGATATCTATAAAGGTTTATAGTTAAAAAGGAGGAGAATTGATTGCTTGGCAAGCATATGGTAGAAGTAAGTTCCATGCCGCTCTCAAGTGTTTCACAAAAATACATCTTCGGCTGAGTGTTGAGTGATCTCCCGTGAGATATGTGAACTTGTATATAAATGGAATTTTAAAGAGGCATGTTATGCCCAAATAAGAAATTTGTCTTATGTAATGTTCTAACTAAATCATGACGAATAGGATTGTAAATAAAATAAAAATAAAACCTAATAAAGAATCTTGGAATCCCGACACTCTATGACAAGCCCCAAACCTTCTCTTATACCCATTCCATTTGGGTGTGTAAGCCACAAAATAAAGAGTTTTGCTTGAGGACAAGCAAAGATTCAAGTGTGGGGGTATTTGATGTGTGCAAAATGCAACATATAAATTACATCAAATGTGACATAAAACTAACCCTTTTAGTACTAATGTTGGAAAAAGTGTGCTTCTGTCTTCCTTTTGTATTTTCAGGGTTAAATGAGCTTAAATGAACAAAAGAAGCAAAAATGCAGCCAAATCCAGCAATAATACAAGAAAAGGAATAAACGTGGCATGCCCGACCCCTCGACAGCATCCTCCCAAGCAAAAACAAGAGAACAGAAGGCTGAACACTCTCCATGCTCAATGAGCACGGGGGCGTGCCCAAGTGTCTGCAGAAAAGACAAAGCTGTAGAAGCTTCTATCACCCACCACGGGGGCGTGCCCAGCAGACACGGGGCCGTGGTCAACTCTAAGATTCGCAGAATCTAGAGAAATCTTGATAGTACAGATACGCTTCTGCACACGGGGTCGTGCCCAGCGGACACGGGGGCGTGGTCAACTAATGCAGACAAACTGCAATTAATGAAGAAAGAGAAGATGGTGGACACGGGGCCGTGCCCAATGGACACGGGGCTGTATCCGGGCTTCTGTGCAGGCTATAAATAGGGGTGCTTGGCTCACTTGCAAATCATCCATTGGCAAACCACCTCTCTCACACTTCACCCACACTCCACCACCACCACAACACCATCATCCATCATAGAGTGTGTGAGTAGTCTCGGGATCCAAGATTGATCGTAAGAGTTCTTGACAACCAAAGGCCATGTTTGCCTAAGTCTCTTACATCACTTGGTGAAGACAAGTGTCTAGTGTAATACTTTTTATTTTTAATCTTTTCGCACTTTTTATTTGGTTATGTATTAATGACTTTAATAACTAGTTTCTTATGTTGAAGGTGAGTCTTCCTTATCGTTTGTCCGTGGTGTCTTGGCATTATTTTACTGTCTATATAAAATAAAAGATTTTCACCATTCATATCTCCACGATCTATATGGAGATATGTTGGCTATCTGGTCGGGGGTTAAGGGAACGGTTTGGTAAGAGTCTTGCCTTGTTTAGTGTATAGATCCTGCAAGGACCTGGGTCAACTTTAGTAGGACCTCCTTCAATACCCACTGGTATTGGATGGCAGGGGTCCGAACTCCTTGATCCCCCCATATGTAAACTACAATTAAAACTTTAACCCGGCTACTTAGGACTGTATCCATGCTGACTCAGACTACTTAGCCGAGGGTAACGTCACCTTCAAAAGAGGGGCCTACCACATTATGCATTAATAACTTAATTAATTATCTTTCAATAATCCAACCCTTTAGGATTGTATCCTTGCTGACTCAAACTACTGGGTTGAGGGTAACATCACCTTCAAAAGAGGGGCCTACTACAATAACTAAGATAATCTCTTAAAAAGTGCAAAAGTACGGAAATAATCAAAGGTTACACTAAATACGAGTCGGATCTAAGTGATTCATCTTGTCTATCTGTTTTATTTTATTTTTATTTTTATTTTCAGCATCTTAGTTAGTTTTTATTTTGTTGTTTAAAAACCTTTTTCTAAACTTTTGATTTGATTAGACGTTGAGGATAAACCGGTATTAAAAGCTCTTGTGTCCTTGGACGACCTCGGTATCTTACCAACACTATACTACGCTCACGATGGGTGCACTTGCCCATATGTGTGTTTAGTGTTAGTAAATATCGTGTTTTATAAATTTAAAACTTGGCTAAAAGTGTTAAAAATGGCTTAAAATATACATTAAAAACTATAAACACTCGCACGCATCACTACACTTCGCTAAATTAACTTTCAACCCAGAGGCTAAGTAAAAACATCTCAGAATCCGTTGTAGATTATTAACATTCGATAACGACCATTCCCCAATGAACATCACATCATCCGCATATATCAAATGAGATAAAGAAGGCCCGTCATTAGTAACTTTAATCCCATTAAACAAACCAATTGAAACTGCTTTTTTCATTATACCAGTAAGAGCTTCCATAACAATAAGAAACAAGAAAGGTGATAGGGGATCACCCTGATGAAGCCCATGGGAACATTCAAATTCCCGCGTTGGTGAACCATTTACTAAAACCAAAGCTCCAGCGGAGTACAAAGTAGCCATTATCCATGCTCACCACCTAATTGGAAAGTTCATCTGTGACATGATCGAGT
>JARYGA010000691.1:0-38236 GCA_030545235.1 Helianthus tuberosus
TTATTAGCGAGATGACCATTTAAGTAGTTTCACGACCTAAAACGAATTTAACGATTGGGTAAACGATTGGTTTTCACACGATGTTTTAACGATTGGGTAAACGATTGGCTTCAAAGCGATATACGGTTGGGTTTTGGTTACATATTACATGATTTACATTGGGCATGGACATTACTTTGGTGGTTTGGTTTGATTAAGTGATTAAGTAACAATGCGTGTGTAATATGATACAAGCATGGTGGATACGCCGCTGGTACTTCCTATATATAAGTGTTTATATGGTATTACATATTGTAGTGTTATTTGAATCATTTCAGTTTGAGACATAGAACATTTTATACAAGTAACATACTTTTCACAAGACATTTATTTACAAACAACTTATCTTATACAAACTCATTTTACATGGTTATTCATTTAATCATGCATTATTCTCTTATTATACATATCACCTGAACTTATTATTTTTCAAATGATTTACAAAGGCAAAACAAATTACAAGGTTCATGACTAAACATTTTCTTAAACAGAAGTCATGAATCTTATTTTCACAAAACCTATGTACTCGCCAGCATTTCTTTGCTGACCTCGTTTTCACATATGTTTCAGGTATTGTTGAATGATATCGATTGATAAGATGCATGCTCACATAGGACTGGACAAGGCCTTAGTGACTCAATAACAATGATAGACTATGTTTAATTTGTGTATTTAGATTTCCAGACGATGTAATTATTCAATGTTTAATAAAACGAAACACTTTTTGGTATCCATGGTTATGAAACATTAATTATGTTGCAACACGCCCCGATGTTTCCGCCGCGATTTGTTGTTTTACGCGGTCGGGGTGTGACAGAAAAGATGGTATCAGAGCCAATGGTTATAGGGAATTAGGTTATTAGTAATGCTTTGACCTAGTCTATAACCTGCTTAGGACCCTAACACGAGTTTACTTGCGTTTAGTCATAAAACAATACCGTCACCTATCCTTAGGCGACGACCACAACAAGAACATAAATTTCAAAACCGCTTTGAAAACTAATCATCTGTTCTAGGATGATTGATTACTAGGTTTTGAACCCTCTATTGTAAGGTTTTAAACTCTCTATTATATGGTTTTGAACCCCTTTGAGTTTTCAAAACTTCGTCAAGGTTTTGGGTTTTAAATAATGTGAACACGTGCAAACTGGAAGGGTGAATGCCTGTATTCTGGGTTTTCTGTCTAGGCAAGCACTTCGTATACATCTCATCAGACGCGAGACCAGTTGTGCTTACCTGGGAATTCTTGGGATGAGTGTTCACTTATAGGCGAGCATGTCTTCGCGATACATTATTTTTGACCCATTTACTTTGATTAGTCACCGTCTCATTTGTTTGCCTTAGGTAACAAACAAATGATCGCAATTTTCATGCGTTATCTTTCTGTTTTGATTGTCCAATAATCTTTCACCTGTTTCTCCCTATGCCTTTCTTTTTCTTCAAGAATGTCTCTTCATCACAATGACGCCCAGATATCTGAGCAAGCAGCCAAATTCGCTCAGCGAATAGGCGAAGTAGTCTTGAAGACTGTTGAATTAGCTACTGCCATGTATCATCTCCAGGATGAAGCCACTCAAGAGTCACCAAGACAGGCAGGACCTAGTCAGGCGACAACACCATCAGCCAAGAAACCAATCGAGGAATCAAAGACCATGGATGAACGATCCCCTAAGAAGTCAAAGAAGCGAAAGGCTTCTCAGAACTTCGCCATGGTCACTCACAATGGTAAAGCAGTTCCCCAACCAACCAGCTCAACCCCCTGCTAGGTGTGTATGGCTTTTCCTATGATACCTACATCAAGGAACTATGTACCTTACAAACTACTCTTGTGATTTCTCTCTTTCAAATGATTGCTCATGATTCCCTCGAAAACTTTAAGTACTCGTTTCACTCTAAGAAACAAAGTACAGAAAATTAAGTGACATTATGAGTAATCGTGCTTTTCACACATCTGTGCCTTTAAATCCTTGGTTAGATAACTAAGGGTATTTTCAAATCTCATACCCATTCCGTTTTGATTTTTCAACATATACAGTACAAGTATTTCAAAACAATCTTCATGATCTCAAAACATTTCATATAGTTTGAAAACAATTTTTCTAGATGCATTGTCTATGTTATTTCAAAAACATTGGCCATGTTATCAAAACCAACCTTCCTAATTTCAAAATATTTCATATAGTCTGAAGACAATATTAACACAATACATTTTCTTATCGAGTGCATGATTTCGAAAAGCATCATTCATGTCTTTCAAAAACCTTATACATAATTTCAAACTTTCATCTCGCATGATTTTAAAACATTTTTGTAAATATATCTACCTAATACACCTACTTTATGATTTCAAAAAGTATTATATATAAGGTTTCAAAAACGTTAAACACATTTTTCTTAAAAGAACCCCATGCATAGTTTTCAAAAAAATATTTTCCTCATACATTGACTTAACCTTCAAAATTCTGCTTCATATGTCGCCTTGACATATCAAGCATCTCAACTTCATAAGCATTTTACATCATGTTTTGACCTAAGCACATCCAGTGCAAGGTTTCAAAACATCTTCAACTTCTAAAATTCATATGGGATCTTTTTATCTTTACAATTAGATCCTTGTGGATGATTATCGTTCAAATCAGAGTCCTTAATTGGATTCCTTATGTACCTTAATTCGAACACTTCGGTTCCTAGTAATCGAAATCGAATTTTCTTTTTGAATCTTTCTATCTTTATAGTTGGATTCTTGATAACGTTTAAAGTACCAAATGAAATCCACGGAATGGATTCCAAGTGTGCTTTAAATGCATGTACGCAATTTACAAGACAAATTAACGAACAATTTTGTGGTTATGTGATATGTGTTTATGTGTTCTCCTCTATGATTTTGTGTGATCGGAATTTTCAAATCCTCATAGAATCTTTCATGTTTTCATATGAGAGATTCATAGTAGGATATTCAAAAGGTACTACCTTAAATCCTTATGGGCTTCTACCTGGTAGTTAAGACCCTTGGGTTATATAGTACCACTCCATGATTCATAAGAGACCCTCTTAGTAGTCTAGTCAAAAAGATTGATTCACAATTTGGTTAGAGAACGACATCTAGTGATGTAGCTGAACAGACTCCTTGATAGTCTATTTAGATCATTTATTGATTTAATTTAAAGGACTCTATGGCGGTCTAGTCACACTCATCACAGGTTCATTCATTTGGTTTTCCCCTACACATTATAAAATAGACCGTGTGAACTGTGCAAGGAATTGTCTAATTATGGACGCGTACATAATTATGAAATTTAGTGCACAGAAACCCAGTAAGATTTATTATGTGTAAGAACTGATAGTGACAAAAATAACGAAATGAGAACGATGTAATGAAGGTACGGTGGACGCACCAATGACGCTTCATATACTTGTATATAAGTATCCCTCTTACATTGCAATCATGATGTTATTGAAGATTACTAGAAGTTCAGAACCCTAACCAATGTTGTTCGATCTTTTCAACTTCATGTTTTCAAGCTCTCACAAGTTTCCTCTAAATAAATTTCGGGACGAAATTTCCTAAAGTAGGGGAGACTGTAACACCTGTGCCTCCACGGCCATCAAACAAATACCGAACCAATGAAATATTATATTTCATACTTGGGATTTGTAAAAATATGTGTATCATTTGCACATATCAATTCTTGTTCAATTTCAAACTCTAAATCGCTTTCTGGAAGGTTATACGCGCACCGACGCGTAAATATAACCAGTTTAATGCAACAAACACTCCGGAATAGTGAAATAGGCTTAACATACCTTAAATAACCTTTACATAACTTAGAAATAAGTTTCGAAGGCTTTGGTATGGCAAAATCAAGTTAAATCGCTTACAGGGACTAAAGTTGACAAACTGCGAAAGTATGCCAATTTGAACTGTAACAGACATTCCGGAACATGACCATAAGTTAAACATACCATAAATATCCTTTACATAGCTTAGAAATAGGCTTTGAGGGGTTCGGTATGCTAAAATAAACTTTTGGGTCATTCAGGGACTAAAAGTGTCAAAAAGTGCACAAGTTTGCATTTTCGCGCATAACTTACGTTCTGAATACATCCGGACATCCAAAAATTTATGTAAGCATGACTATATTATACTTTAGTGTTTGGCTTGCCAAAAATCCATTCGTCGCGTCATTTGGATCGTTTTTCGCGCTTATGCGCATTCCGTCGTAATTAAGCGAACATCGCGTTCGTACGACCAAACGAACCAACACCCGGCATATTTTTGAGCATGTTTCATGTCCTCAATGTTTAGGCAACATTTTAGGGCCTTAAAGTTGGCTTTACGGGCCTTAGAAGTGTCGGAAATGGCCTTAAACACGTGCAGGGACTGAAACTGACATTTCTGAAACTTTGTTCTGATCTGTGACTCCTAGGCGGCCCGCCTCAGGATCTTAACATCCTTAGGCGGCCCGCGAGGCCCCTTCTGACCAGATTAATCGAATCTAACAGCAGTTTCCAGCTGTTTCGTTCACAACCACACATTCTCTTTCGCTTAGTCAGCTGATAAGGATCACTTTTAGCCACCATGAGTTTCCGACAAGTGTACGCCTTGGATCATGGCACGTTTTCCATGAAACGATCTTAACGGTGGACCTTTTACTATAAATACCCCACCCCCCATGCTTCAAAATTACAAGAATTCTGATTTGAGAACCTCTAAGTTGAAACCATTGTTTCATACCTGAGATTCTTGAATCGGGATTAGCATTCGGGGACCCTTCGTAAGTATTCTTTCGTTCTTTTCTTTATTTTATTGCTTTTAGAGTCAGAAAGTCAAACTTTGTTTGACTTTCAGCGTTGACCAGCTTATGGTCAATGCGAAGTTCGTTTGAACTTCGCAACGTGATTGTAATCACGTTGGTCATAGTCCCTTGGGACTATGCCCACTGATTACCACGTTGTCTAGGGTCGTAGGGTAGGCGATCTGATAAATCGCCTATACCTTCGAACTCGACCCATTTGGTCGATCATTAGGATCCGACCAAATACATTAGGTGACCATAGTAGGTAGGGAATAACCTTCCGAGGTTATACCCTATGGTCACATCGTTTAAGTAGTTGTATGATAGGTAGTTTATATGCCTTAGGTAAATTACCAGAATACCCTTTTCATGTATAATTGGTAATTAAGCATATGTAACCTAAACTTTTGTCACATAACTGATTATGTAACATGTTTAGGCATATAACACTTGTCGTAGAACTAGTTAGGCGGTCCGAACGCGTTTCACGCGCACGACGCGTTAAAGTAGCATAAGCTACCTTAATGGGTCGCGATGGGTCGAAAGCTCAAAGGTTAGTCTCAATGTAGTATGTAGGCCTTGTTAAACCATATCATATGAGTTCCAATACTCATTTGGTTTACCAAGCCTCATTCTATCCAATCTCCCGATTAAAGTCCGGTTTATTTATATAGTGTTAGATTGCCGACTGATTCCGTGCTCCCTCTAGCTTTGTTTGGTTGTTGTTCAAGACCTCTAAGCATTCTCAGGCGAGTACATTATTCCCCTATTTTACTGCTTTCAATTGTTTTGGGGTGACTCATATGTGCTAAATGTTTTCGATGTTATAACAATGGTTTCAAAAACAATTAAGACGATTTATACAAAACTAATAACGATTTCAAAAAGTGAACAAACTTGTTGGTTGTAGTTACATAACAAATGACATTCATTAGCAATGATCAAGCCGACCAGTATTAGGTTATGGTACCATAGGATCTGACAAATCCCGTTAGTTACTACACCCGTAGTTATGTGTGGGTGTTGTGGGTAGCGACTGAATCTGAAATTTTTAATTTACTCTTTGGTAAGGGTTTATTAATGCGAGATGTTAATCTATCCTTTGGTAAGGGTTTATTAATGTGAATTATTAATCTATCCTTTGGTAAGGGTTTATTAATGCGAGTCAAGAAGGTTTGAATGTTATTAGCGAGACGACCATTTAAGTAGTTTCACGACCTAAAACGAATTTAACGATTGGGTAAACGATTGGTTTTCACACGATGTTTTAACGATTGGGTAAACGATTGGCTTCAAAGCGATATACGGTTGGGTTTTGGTTACATATTACATGATTTACATTGGGCATGAACATTACTTTGGTGGTTTGGTTTGATTAAGTGATTAAGTAACAATGCGTGTGTAATATGATACAAGCATGGTGGATACGCCGCTGGTACTTCCTATATATAAGTGTTTGTATGGTATTACATATTGTAGTGTTATTTGAATCATTTCAGTTTGAGACATAGAACATTTTATACAAGTAACATACTTTTCACAAGACATTTATTTACAAACAACTTATCTTATACAAACTCATTTTACATGGTTATTCATTTAATCATGCATTATTCTCTTATTATATATATCACCTGAACTTATTATTTTTCAAATGATTTACAAAGGCAAAGCAAATTACAAGGTTCATGACTAAACATTTTCTTAAACAGAAGTCATGAATCTTATTTTCACAAAACCTATGTACTCGCCAGCATTTCTTTGCTGACCTCGTTTTCACATATGTTTCAGGTATTGTTGAATGATATCGATTGATAAGATGCATGCTCACATAGGACTGGACAAGGCCTTAGTGACTCAATAACAATGATAGACTATGTTTAATTTGTGTATTTAGATTTCCAGACGATGTAATTATTCAATGTTTAATAAAACGAAACACTTTTTGGTATCCATGGTTATGAAACATTAATTCTGTTGCAACACGCCCCGATGTTTCCGCCGCGATTTGTTGTTTTACGCGGTCGGGGTGTGACAGATTATTTCATGCTTTTTGCCTACTGGTACATCATATGATGAAGCTGCTATCACACGTAACCAATTTAATTTCATTTTCAGTGTGACAGTCTAACTTGCTGATGTACTATCATTTCTTCTTTTTCACACAGTGATTACTCATTTTTAATTTTTCTATTTTTTTTATGTTTTTGATTTTTCAATTTTTGATTTTTGATTTTTAAGAAAAGCAGTAAACTATTTACAAAAATTCTTATGAAAAACCAGTTATTCAGGATTCCTCATCCCGTTGAGTTCGACTAAATGTTCAAAGCGAGCCCTGTCAAAAGCTTTAGTATAAAGATCTGCCAGGTTATCTTCTGTGTCGACTCGATGTAATTCAATTAATCGTTTTTCAGCACAATCCCGTATAAAATGATGACGTATGTCAATATGTTTTGTGCGACTGTGTTTCACAGGATTATTAGTTATTGAAATCGTGGCATTATTGTCTATCATAATAGGAGTACGAGTGAAATCCAAACCGTAATCGCGCATCTGCTGTTGTATCCAGAGAACCTGAGAGCAGCAGCTACCCGCAGCAATATATTCAGCTTCACACGTAGATGTAGACACACAGGATTGCTTCTTGCATTGACAAGACACGATCCTGGCTCCTAAGAACTGACAACCACCTATTGTAGACTTTCTGTTCGACTTGCATCCTCCAAAGTCTGAGTCAGTGTAAGCAACAAAATTCATGTCACTATCAGCTGGATACCACAACCCAAGTTTAGGTTTCCCCTTCAAGTAACGAATAATACGCTTCACTGCCTTCATGTGTGACTCCTTAGGATTAGCCTGATATCTGGCACACAAGCATACTACAAACATAATGTCAGGTCTTGAAGCAGTCAAGTACATTAGAGAACCAATCATTGCCCTGTATTGAGTAGGATCAACGTCTTCAGTACTTTCATGATCTGGGCCAAGATTGTGATTTTCGCAAATGGGTGTGTTGAAAGTAGAGCAATCATTCATTTTGAACCGATCCAAAATGTCATACACATACTTCGTTTGATGAATAAACATCCCATCCTCCTTCTGTTCAACTTGTAATCCCAGAAAGTAAGACAGCTCACCCATAGCACTCATTTCGAACTTGCTCTTCATCACCTGCTCGAACTCTTTACACATGCTCTCATCTGATGACCCAAAGATGATGTCATCCACGTACACCTGTACTAGCAGAAAATCTTCCTTCTTCCTCTTGATGAACAGTGTACTGTCAATCTGACCTCTTTCAAAACCATTCTTGATCAGATGTGTAGACAGTGTCTCGTACCACGCCCTGGGAGCTTGATGTAATCCATACAAAGCCTTATCAAGTTTGTAAACTCGATCTGGATAATCTGGATCAACGAACCCATCTGGTTGTGAGACATACACCACTTCTTGGACTTTCCCGTAAAGAAATGCACTCTTCACGTCTAGTTGATAAACTTTGAAGCCCTTGAATGTTGCGAAAGCTAGAAACTACCGAATTGCCTCCAACCTTGCCACTGGTGCAAACACTTCATTGTAATCAATCCCTTCTTGCTGATTGAAACCTTTTACCACCAATCGAGCCTTGTTTCGTGTGACTATTCCTCTGTCATCCTTCTTGCACTTAAACACCCATTTAGTGCCTATTTCTCTTTCACCTTTAGGAAGATCAACTAACTCCCAAACCTTCAACTTTGCAAACTGGGCCAATTCCTCCTGCATAGCTTCAACCCATGAATTGTCTTTAAGAGCCATATGAATGTTCTTCGGCTCCTCTTGGGAAATAAAGCAACTATACAAGCACTCGTTCACAATCCCAGTCTTCTCAATCGAAACAAATAAGCCAGAATTCGCTGCTATGCTTCTTCTTGTCTGAACACCTGCATTAGGATCTCCAAGTATCATGTCAACTGGATGATCCCTATTTGCTCGTGTAGTAGCAACAACATCAACTACAAGATTATCACCCAGGTTTGATCCAACCTCCCCCTGAACATTGATTTGAAACCAGGTTTGAAGATTCCGGACGATTGGATAGTGATGCGAGCGCCAAGGAGAAATGTCACTTATGTCATGGACATGGGTGCTAAGGATCCGACTGCTGTGGTGGCGTGTTTACTATCAAAAGCATCTGAAGCTGAATCGATGTTGTGGCACAGACGCATGGCCCATATTCACTATCGAAAAATGAATTACCTTGTTAAAAATGAGCTAGTGAAAGGGGTTCCAATGCAGAGGTTTCAAGTGGAAGATAAATGTCTTCCATGTCAAAAAGGAAAACAACACAAGAAACCTCATAAGTCTAAAACAGTAAATTCCATAGATGCCCCTTATGAATTACTTCACATGGATTTATTCGGTCCAGTAAATGTGAGGAGCATAGGTGGAAAGTACTATTGTTTAGTTGTCACTGATGATTACTCACGGTATTCATGGGTTTTCTTTTTAGGTACAAAAGATGAGACAGCAGAGATGTTGATAGATCTTTTTACAAAATTGGAAAACGTCCATGATGCAAAGATCAAGAGGATAAGGAGTGATAATGGCACGGAGTTCAAGAATCGAATTCTGGATCTCTGTCTTCGAAAGGGAATTGAACATCAATATTCTGCTCCTTATACACCTCAACAAAATGGAGTCGCTGAGAGGAAAAACAGGACGTTGATTGAAGCCGCTAGGACGATGCTTTCAGATTCAAAGCTACCAGTTCTTTTCTGGGGAGAAGCTGTGAATACAGCTTGCTACGTCCTAAAAAAAGTTTTGACTGTTAAACGTTTTAATAAAACTTGTCATGAATTGATGTTTAACAAGAAACCAAACTTAGAAGGCTTTGAACCATTTGGATTACCCTGCACCATTGTGCGAAATAAAGATAAACAAAAATTCGGTGAGGTAGCTGACGAAGGCTACTTTCTAGGTTACGTACCTGGCGCACCGAATAAAAGGGTTTTTAATCTAAAAACTGGTAAAATTGAGGTTGTGTTTAATGTTGAAATTACTTCATACAAACCTAAACAATCAACGAATGGACCTGCTATATTATATGATTATGAAAGCACTTTTAAATCATTTAATATTCCTGATTTTTCTGATGTAGATAATTCTCAGCTGATTCAGACAATAATTAGTGAAGATGATGAAGGCGAGTTCATGCCTAGATCGAATGTTGATATGACAGATGCTGCGGAAACTTCCAAAGGTGATGCTGATCCTGATTCAAGCGATAGTGACTCTGAACCCATTCAGGGGTAGGATTTCATTAATCCATTTGCAGATCAGAATATTCAAGGGGAGGTTGGATCAAACCTGGGTGATAATCTTGAAGTTGATACCATTGCTACTACACGAGCAAATAGAGATCATCCAGTTGACATGATACTTGGAGATCCTACTGCAGGTGTTCAGACAAGGAGAAGCATAGCAGCGAATACTGGTTTATTTGTTTCGATTGAGAAGACTGGGATTGTGAACGAGTGCTTGTATAGTTGCTTTATTTCCCAAGAGGAGCCGAAGAACATTCATATGGCTCTTAAAGACAATTCATGGGTTGAAGCTATGCAAGAGGAATTGGCCCAGTTTGCAAAGTTGAAGGTTTGGGAGTTGGTTGACCTTCCTAAAGGTGAAAGAGAGATAGGCACTAAATGGGTGTTTAAGTGCAAGAAGGATGACAGAGGGATAGTGACGCGAAACAAGGCTCGATTGGTTGTCAAAGGTTTCAATCAGCAAGAAGGAATAGATTACAATGAGGTGTTTGCACCAGTGGCAAGGTTGGAAGCAATTCGGTTGTTCCTAGCTTTCGCTTCATTCAACGGCTTTAAAGTTTATCAACTAGACGTGAAGAGTGCATTTCTTTACGGGAAAGTCCAAGAAGTGGTGTATGTCTCACAACCAGATGGGTTCGTTGATCCAGATTATCCAGATCGGGTGTACAAACTTAATAAGGCTTTGTATGGATTACATCAAGCTCCTAGGGCGTGGTACGAGACACTGTCTACACATCTGATCAAGAATGGTTTTGAAAGAGGTCAGATTGACAGTACACTGTTCATCAAGAGGAAGAAGGAAGATTTTCTGCTGGTACAGGTGTACGTGGATGACATCATCTTTGGGTCATCTGATGAAAACATGTGTAAAGAGTTCGAGCAGGTGATGAAGAGCAAGTTTGAAATGAGTGCTATGGGTGAGTTGTCTTACTTTATGGGATTACAAGTTGAACAGAAGGAGGATGGGATGTTTATTCATCAAACAAAGTATGTGTATGACATTTTGAGTCGGTTCAAAATGAATGATTGCTCTACTTTCAACACACCCATTTGCGAAAATCACAATCTTGGCCCAGATCATGAAAGCACTGAAGATGTAGATCCTACTCAATACATGGCAATGATTGGTTCTCTAATGTACTTGATTGCTTCAAGACCTGACATCATGTTTGCCGTATGCTTGTGTGCCAGATATCAGGCAAATCCAAAAGAGTCACACATGAAAGCAGTGAAGCGGATTCTTCGTTACTTGAAGGGGAAACCTAAACTTGGGTTGTGGTATCCAGCTGATAGTGATATGAATTTTGTTGCTTACACTGACTCAGACTTTGGGGGATGTAAATCAAATAGGAAGTCTACAACAGGTGGTTGTCAGTTCTTAGGAGGCAGGATTGTGTCTTGGCAATGCAAGAAGCAATCTTGTGTGTCTACCTCTACGTGTGAAGCTGAATATATTGCTGCGGGAAGCTGCTGCTCTCAGGTTCTCTGGATACAACAACAAATGCGCGATTACGGTTTGGATTTCACTCGTACTCCTATTATGATAGACAATAATGCCACAATTTCAATAACTAATAATCCCGTGAAACACAGTCGCACAAAACATATTGACATACGTCATCATTTTATACGGGATTGTGCTGAAAAGAGACTAATTGAATTACATCGAGTCAACACACTAGATAACCTGGCAGATCTTTATACTAAAGCTTTTGACAGGGCTCGCTTTGAACATTTAGTCGAACTCAACGGGATGAGGAATCCTGAATAACTGGTTTTTCATAAGAATTTTGTAAATAGTTTACTGCTTTTCTTAAAAATCAAAAATACAAAAACATTGAAAAAAAATCAAAAACATAAAAAAATAGTAAATCAAAAATGAGTTATCACTGTGTGAAAAAGAAGAAATGATAGTACATCAGCAAGTTAGACTGCCACACTGAAAATGAAATTGAACTAAAATTGCTTAAGTGTGATAGCAGCTTCATCATACGATGTATCAGTAGGCAAAAAGCATGAAATAATCAACTTACCAATGTGATATAAACCTAAATGAACTGTGTATGAGTGGGGAACACATCAGTGGTGTATGGTTTAATGACCTTAAATCTTGCGTTGATAGATTGCCAAAATCTGAGGTTTTGGGTCTTTATACTGTTATTTCATCTGGGGATATCAAGGGTGTCCTTCTGCTGCATCCAGATACATGCTGACCTAGACACACCCAGGATATCTTAAAAGAGCTGAAAATGCCAAAACCCTGAAAATGAAGATGCTCTCATAGAGAGTCATTCAAAAAGTGCAAAATGCATAAAATCATACCAAAAAATGGTATTTATCTTAGCCCTCGTTAGATATTTTGGTCTCTTTGCTGTACGGAAGTACTGACCTGTTCACCAATTATCTAAACGTTGAAAAACAAAACGGATGAATTTAGTATACTCACCTACTACGATAAATCTTTGTGCATACCTTGATCGCGGGGGTATATCATGAAGTGGGACACACTAATATATTAGTAATAAAATTACCTTAACGTATCATACGGTAATGGTACTTGAAATGTTCATGCATTTTGTTTAAGTGGACAAACATACTGGTAATTGTCTTGGACTGCTTTTCATGTAAAATTAAATAAAGAATTATCTAATAGTGTGAAAACAGTTTGATTTTGCTGATATGATCTTCTTACCAGTGATTCTCACAAAAATAGAGTGTTTATTGCTTTTGTATTTACTTGCTTTCAAAAATATAAAAATCCAAAAATAGTGTCTTTTTCTGTTTAAAATTCTTAACGTACGGAAAACTGTTATTCTTGGAGGAATTGTTACTGATAGGGGGAGACGGTGTTGGAAAGTGAGTTCAAAATTTTAAATCATGCGGGTTCTAGGGTGTATGATTAAAAAGTTTTGCGTGTTGGTGATAAATTGAAAATGCTTAATCTATAATACAGTTTAATTAATCTCTTGAAAAATAATAATTTATTTAACTTTGTTGAAAAATTCTTATGGTTTCTCGAGATGTTTGTTTTATAGTATACAGATTGAAGCAGTATGTTGCTGAGAAGTTGCTGTGATGAAAAGATGAGAATTTGATTGGATGCATGGTAGAACCTCCTTTCTACATTGCAAACAAGTTGAAGAGTTTAAAGGTTGCTATACATATGCTGAACTGGAGTTTACTCAAACGCTAAAGTTTTTGATGATTTGGTGATTGGATGCATCAGCTTAGGGGGAGTCTGTTGCTGACAGAAGCTGTTAAAGCTGAAGCTATTCAAAGACCAAAGACAGTGCAAGACTACATGAAGATCGCAAGAAGACTGAAGACAATGTTATTTTATGAAGCTATTGTCAAGGGGGAGTTTGTTGGTGCATGTTTGTGACAATAGCTTAGATTTGGTCTTTGGATATCTTGTAATTAGTTAAACGATAAACAGTTAGCGGGTTTAGCTTTGTAATAGTTAGTTATAATGTTTGGGCTAACCAAACCCATACTTATGGGGATATGGGACGAATTGGGCCTTGCCCAAATTCGCAGCCTATGAGGTTTAACCTTGGCCCAGGTAACAAACCTTGTGTTATATAAACAAGGTTAGGCTTTAGGGTTTAGGTTAATCAGCCAAAACAGTATTTGTGAGAGAGAAATTTCGTGAGAGCTTAGTCTTGGACGAAATTGTGTGGTTAGGGTTTAGATTGATTGTAATTCTTGTGAGATTGATAATCAATAGAAACCCAGTTTGAAAGTGATTTCTATTTCTACTCATTCTGCTATATTCTGATCAAGAGGATTCCGCACTCTTGATTAGATTGACAATTCTGTGAAAGATCCATACATCAAGGGGACCTACAGTTATCCCGCCATCTTTTATTTCCTGCACTTCAAAGACCTATTAACAATGGACACCCTTTACCTACCCCAGCGGACGGGCCACGTATTGCTGATAGATGCTTGGGGTAGGTAATTTTGACAACCTTCGAAGGGTTAACTTTTGTGAATAAAAATAACTTCAACTTTTTGGCTATTTCCCGTGTTGTTATCCTTGTGCATTCTTTATTTTCTTATTATAGTTATCCACTTTGTTTGAATTTATCAAGTTTAATAAATCATGTTTAAAATTTTTAGGATATGATCAAGGATCAAATATCCCATAAATTCAGAAAAGTTATGCAACTTAAGGATCATTAGTTCCGTTGTCAAAGGATAAGGGTCACTTATACGAATAATGAATAAAATCTAAATGATTAAGGATCATACCTGAGAATCCAAGTTAGGATCCTAACCCTTTAACATTCATAATCAAGATAACCGAAAGACAAACCTTAGTAAAAGGTAAGGATCAAGGATCCTTGGCTGTTTAACTTCAAAACCCCGAAACATAACATAACTTGGGACTAAGCCAAATATAAGAGAAGGGTTAGTAACTGGGAACACGCCCAACAATTCTGGGGACAAGCCCAATATACTGGGGACAAGCCCGAAGGATAACTGGGGACAAGCCCAAAGGATAACTGGGGACAAGCCCAAAGGATCTTGTGTAAACTGGAGTATGGCCCTCACTGGCGACTATCCAAACTTAGTGACATGAAAATGCCAAAAACTTAGCTAACGTGAAAAAGTTAGAAACCTTAGGAACGGATGTATGGTACGTCTACCATTATACGTAGGATCCCGGATACAGCCAGTACAATGAAATTGTCAGCCCCTAAAGCGAGTACTGGTCCCATTGCCATGAACTGTACCAGGATCATCGTGCGCTGCTGGCAATACTGGGGACATGCCCAAAACTGGGGACTAGCCCAAATAACTGGGGTCAAGCCCAAATAACTGAATACTTCTTGTGGATACTCAATCCTTTGTTAAGGATACCTAAACCTTCCGCAAAACTCAGATTCAAGTGAAAGGAGGATAAAGGATCCAGGATCCTTATCCTTATATATAGGATAATTAAAGAGTGAAATAGTTTAAGATCGGATCATTACCAAAATGAAGATCTTCTGTCCTGTAAGGATCCTTCAAGGATACTTGTTAGCTAAGGATCGTGGATCCTTATTACATGAAGTATTTCTTCAAGTGGACATCATTCCAAGCTCTTGGTAGCAAATCACCTTCCATTGTTAGCAATCGATATGCCCCCTTTCCTGCTTCAGCTTCAATCAAATAGGGGCCTTCCCACTTTGGTGCTAACTTCCCATCAGCAGGATTGGTGGTATTCTGAAATGCTTTCCTTAATACCATATCATCAACTTGGAATTTCCTGATCCTGACATTCTTGTTGTGGGCTCCAGCCATCCTTTGTTGATAACTGGCCATCCTTATCCTTGCCAAATCCCTGAGTTCTTCTATAGTATCCAAGTCTTGAACCAAGTTTTCAGCATTTTCTTCAGGATCACGAATGGTTGTTCTTGCAGTAGGAACCACCATCTCTGTAGGGATCACTGATTCTGCTCCAAATACCAAAGAGAATGGAGTTTGGCCAGTAGCATTCTTGGGAGTTGTCCTATCAGCCCAAAGTACATAAGGTAGTTCTTCTGCCCATTTCCCTTTCTTGGATCCAAGCTTCTTCTTCAAATTGTTGATGATGATCTTGTTGGATGATTCTGCCTGGCCATTAGCTTGTGGGTGGACTGGTGTTGATGTTATCATCTTAATCCCCCTGCTGTCACAAAAGTTAGTAGTTCTATTCCCAATAAATTGGGATCCATTATCACAAACAATTTCAGATGGAATACCAAATCTAGTAATAATGTTTCTCTTAATAAAGGATATCACTTCCTTTTCTCTGACTTGAGCAAAGGCTTCAGCCTCTATCCACTTGGAGAAGTAATCAGTCATAGCAAGCATGAATACTTTTCCACCAGGTGCCTTAGGAAGCTTACCAACTATATCCATTCCCCATCTCATAAATGGCCAAGAATAGGATATAGGATGCAAAAATTCTGCTGGTTGGTGAAGGATATTACTATGTCTCTGACAAGGATCACACTTCTTGGCATATTCAACAACATCCTTCTTCATAGTAGGCCAATAGTATCCTGTCCTCAGGATCCTGGAGAATAATGCCATGCCCCCAGTGTGGTTTCCACAATCTCCTTCGTGAAAATCCTTTAGGACCTCTTGGATTTCAGGATCCCCAATGCACCTTAGATATGGCCCTGCAAGAGATCGTTTATATAACATGTTATGCAATATTGTGAATTGAGATACCTTGATTTTGAAAGCCCTGGGGTTTTCTCCTGTAGGAGTCTCTCCATGTTGTATGTATCTCATGATTGGAAGGATCCATGATCCTGAATGAGATTGAGTATCATCACTAGGGATGATTACAGAATCCTCTCCTATCTCCATGGCTACATGATCCTCGATAGCAGGGGTCAGGATGTGGATAATACGGATCCTGATATCCTTCGGGATCTTCAAGGATGATCCTAGATTGGCTAATGCATCAGCCTCTGCATTCTCTTCCCTTGGTACCTGTGTCAAACTAAAGGAAACAAAAGAGAGTGCCAATTCTTTGACTATCTCTAAATATTTGATTAGCTTTTCACCTTTAACAGCATAGGATCCATTAAAGTGATTAGTAATTAACAACGAATCTACATGTACCTCAAGATACCTGATCCTCATATGCTTAGCAATTTGCAAACTAGCTATCAAGGCTTCATACTCAGCCTCATTGTTGGTAGTTTGAAATTCACAAGCTATGGAGTGAGGTATTATGTCCCCATGTGACGATTTTAGTAGTATTCCAAGCCCTGTTCCTTTGACATTAGAAGCACCATCAGTGAAGAGTATCCAAGGATCCTTAGTTTCTTCAAGCTGTTGGACTTCCAGCTCAGCTTCCTTTTGCAAGTCACTACTAAAATCTGCCACAAAGTCAGCTAAGGCTTGGGATTTAATGGCAGTCCTTGGTTCATATCTTATATCATATGCACTAAGCTTCACTGCCCACTTAGCCATCCTTCCTGACATTTCAGGTTTCCTGAGAACATTCTTAATTGGAAAATTAATTTTAACAATAATGGCATGAGTTTCAAAATAATGTCTTAATTTAGTAGATGCCATAATTAATGCAATGATAAGTTTTTATAAATGTGAATACCTGGATTCAACATCAAGCAAACTCTTACTTACATATTAGACAGGATATTGCGTACCTTCGTGATCCTTAACAAGGACCGCACTTACTGCTTTAGAGGATACCGCTAAATACAAGGATACTATATCCCCTTTCTCTGGTTTCATCAAGGAAGGGGCTGAGGATAGGTAATCCTTAAGAGCTTTGAGAGCATTTTCATGCTTTTCAGTCCACTCAAATTTCTTGTTCTTCCTCAAAATGTCATAGAATTCCTTGCATTTTTCTGAGGATTTGGATATGAACCTGTTCAAGGCTGCGATCCTGTCTGTCAATCTTTGCACATCCTTAGCATTGGCAGGAGATTTGATATTCACGATAGCCTTAATTTGCTCTGGACTTGCTTCAATGCCTCTTTTTGTCACCATATAGCCTAGGAATTTACCTGCTTTAACACCAAAGTGACACTTGGAAGGATTTAGTTTCATATTAAATTTATCAAGGATATTGAATGCTTCCTCCAAGTCTCTAAGGTGATCCTCAGCTTTCTTGGATTTAACCACCATGTCGTCTATGTAAACTTCCATAGTGTGTCCAATTTGTTCCTTGAACATCATATTGACTAGCCTTTGATATGTAGCACCTGCATTCCTTAGTCCAAATGGCATAGCAATATAACAATATATACCAGTTGGGGTCATAAAGGTTGTATCCTCTTGATCAGATGGTTCCATCTGAATTTGTTGAAATCCAGATGAAGCATCCATAAAGGTCAACAACTCATGACCCGCGGTAGCATCCACCATGGAGTCAATGTGGGGTAATGGGAAAGGATCCTTGGGACATGCCTTGTTTAAATCAGTAAAATCGACACATACCCTCCACTTTCCATTTTTCTTTTGAACAACAACCACATTGGCTAACCACCTTGGATACTTGACCTCTCTTATCATACCTGCCCGAAGTAGTTTATCTACCTCTTCCTGGATAATAGCATTCCTTTCAGGTGCAAACTTCCTCCTCTTCTGATGTATAGGGTTGAATGACCTGTCAATGCCAAGCTTATGAGTAATTATATCCTTAGATATACCTGTCATATCCTCATGCTTCCAGGAAAAGGTGGTTTTCCTCCTCTTAAGGAAGGATACTAGATCTTGTTTAATATTGCTGAGGATCCCTGATCCTATAAAGACGATGGATTCAGGATCATGGGGATCCATAAGGATTTCTTTCACATCCTGTTCTCTTGCCTCCAAGACATCTCTTGGAGGATACTTTAGTTGCTATTGCTCCCTTGGTCTTGAGGCTGGCTTCATTGATGACGTGTAACAATTCTTAGCTTCTTGTTGATCACTCTCAATTTTCACCACTCCCCATGGACTAGGAAGCTTTACACATTGATGATAGGTAGATGGGACTGCCTTCATGTCATGTATCCATGGCCTGCCAAGGATAACATTACAACAAGATAAGCAATCTATAACACAAAATTTTTTATAAGAATGGAGTCCTTCAATATAGATGGGGAGTTTGATGTCCCCCAATGTATTTTTGGTCTCTCCGCTGAATCCCACAAGTACTGAGGATCTTGGGACAATGTCTGATTCAGGGATGTTCATCTTCTTGATGACATCAAGCTGGATGATGTTTACCGAACTTCCTCCATCTATCAGGATCCTGCGAACAAAATGGTTAGAAATGAACAGAGTAATAACAAGACCATCATGATGAGGATCCTGAACATCAACACGATCATCCTCATCAAAAGTTATAATCTTATCCTTGGTGACAGTGGAGGTTCGGATGGGTCTGTCTCCATTATCCATCTTGGTTTCCTTGGCATGTCTTTTGGCTGCTGAAAAGGAAGTACCACAAATGTCTGATCCACCGGATATAAAGTTTATAAATTATGCATCTGCTGGAGGAGTAGGAGCCTTTTCCGGGATCCTCTCAGGATCCTGGATCCTTGACTTCTTTCTTCCCAAGAGCTCCTTCAAGTGCCCCTTGCTTAACAAGTAACCAATTTCTTTTCTAAGTGCAATACACTCTTCAGTGAGATGCCCGAAATCCTCGTGATATGCACACCATTTGGATTTGTCTTTTGTAGCAGCTGGTTTGTCACTTTTTCTTGGCCACCTAGCTTTCTCACCTAGATTCTGCATTGCAAGAATTAGCTCATTGTTATCAACAGAAAAACAGTATTCAGAAATTGGAGGATAATCCTCATCATCCTCTTCTTGCTCTACTGCATGCACATTCTGGTTATCAGACTTGTTGTAGGACTTAAACTTGTTATTCTTGAAGTAGGATCCTTGCTTTTCCTGCTTTGAGGATCCTGTCAATCTCTCCTGGATCCTTTTGTCATCCTCTAGACGGATGAACCTAATGGCCCTGGTTCTTACTTCATCAAGATTCCTGCATGGGGTCATAACAAGATCATCATAGAACAATGAATCCCTAAGCAAACCCATTTTAAAGGCTTCTACAGCCGTAGCTATATCCAGGTTAGGGATATCTAAGGATTCTTTACTAAACTTAGTGATGTAATCTCTAAGTGATTCATTTTGACCTTGTGTTACCCTATATAGGTCACTAGTTAATCGTTCAAATTTTCTACTACAAGAGAATTGACTATTAAACAAATTAACTAGATTAGCAAATGAAATAATAGAGTAAGGGGGAAGACTTAGCAGCCATTTAAGAGCAGATCCTGTGAGTGTGGATCCAAAACCCTTGCATAGACATGCTTCTTTTAACCTCTCAGGAATTGGATTGATCTCCATCCTCTCCCTGTATTGAGCTACATGTTCCTCTGGATCCGTTGAACCATCATATAGCTTCATAGTTGGTATCTGGAACCTTTTGGGTATCTCAGCATCACAAATAGGTGGTGCAAAGCGAGATATCCTATGGCTACCATCTGCAATTTCAGGAATGGGTTTAACCTTAAGCTTCTGTAACTCCCTAGCCATAGCCTGATTGATACCTGTATCCTGCATAGAGCCATGGTTAGTGTTATATGAATTGTTATAAGTGTTACCTCCCATCGGATTCAAGTTTGGAATTGCAGATGTGAATCCATATTGACGGGATTCCGGTATGATTGAAGGACCAGAGGAAGCAATGGTCTGCATTGGTATGAAGTCTCCTTGATGAACATCCGAACTTGGAGGCTGCATACTTCTTAAGAATCCTTGATCCTGAAAGATGTTGGATCCTTGAAGCTGAGAGGATCCTTGAACCTGAAAGGATCCTTGGGGCTGAGAGGATCCTTGAACCTGAGAGGATCCTAGAACCATGGTGGATCCTTGGACCTGGGAGGATCCTTGGACCTGGGAGGATCCTTGAACCGTGTGCATTCCCAATATCCTCCTGAGCTGACGAAGGATCCCTGATGCTGAAAAGAGGATCCCGATGGCTGAAAGAAGGATCCTTGAGGCTGGAAGTGAGAGCCAAATGCTTGACTCATAGTTGCTGTTCTATAACGCCTTTCTAATGGACCACTTTGATACTGGATGTCTAGAACTGCCGACTGTAGGGTAGTTACAACTGGAGTGTCAAAATTCAATGACCTTGGTATCAGAGGAGAGTGATCCTCCACTGATTTCTTCTGTTTCTTGATATCGCCAATCTCCTGGAGGATCCTTTCATTGGTTTTGTCCTGCTCTTGCATGCGATCTCTCATCTGCAAAATCAGAGTAAAAAGATCATTAGAAGTAGGATTAGAGGAAACAGAAGAAGTTGGTGGTTTTGGGAAAATGGGGGATTGTCTCTTCGCAGCATTTTCAGCATTCTTCTGGGATCCAGAAGGTGGTGGAGGCAAAGGAGGAACGCCCTGTGAAGAACTGATCATCGACATAGAGCTTGATGTGTTCTTTGCTGAAGAAGCCATCTGCTTGGTTGTAATGAACCGAAATGATAACAAGAACAATAATTTCTCAAGAACGAAGCACCAATTGCCCCACGGTGGGCGCCAAACTGTTTTGGTCAAAAATCAAGCAAAGATAATGCAACCAAACTTTCTGTTGTGAGGTGTGATGCTTGAATCAATGAACAATATTAAGGATCACTCAGAAAAGTAATGAACAAGTGACACAAAGATTTATACGAGGAAAAAGCCCTTGATCAAGAGTTGATCTCCGGCACAAAAAACCTCGGGTGATGGAAACTACCGATCACCAACTAAGATTAAACAAAAGTAAGTTTACAACTCGGGATGATAACAAGCTTGTTACAAGGATCACTAGTGTGTAATGTGCAAAAAAGTGTATGAAATCGCCAAGTATTGCTTGAGAGCTGACTGAGAGCTATTACGAGTGTGTGTGTATGCCAAAATTAGCTAAGTGTTTTTTTATCAAGCTTGTTATCCCCATTTTAAATTAGAAAATAACTAGTCTAACTAACTATCCGCAATTTGTGCACTCTCCCCACGATCTCCATAACGTTCACAATGGTCAAGCACGTGCGGAATATTGAGGGAATATACTCCAGGAACTTCGGTGAGACTTGGTCCATGCTCTCGTTCCTGCAAAACAAGTTTACGTACAAGGAAGACAATTGTTAGTAGTAGGATAACAACAGTGATCCTGGATCCTGATCCTGCGACACCTGCTGAGGATCCTTAATTCAAACAGAATTGAGGATCCATGATCCGGATAGCAGTTGAGGACCCGTGATCCTTAGGATTTAGAAAATCCTCCCCTAACATTTATGTTAGCCGTGACTGATTACTTCTCCAAGTGGATAGAAGCTGAAGCCTTTGCACAAGTTAGAGAGAAAGAAGTTATATCCTTTATCAAAAGAATCATCATTACTAGATTTGGCATACCTTCTGAAATTGTTTGTGATAATGGATCCCAATTCATTGGGACTCGAACTACTAACTTTTGTAACAGCTGGGGGATTAGGATAATAACATCAACACCAGTCCACCCACAAGCTAATGGTCAAGCAGAATCATCCAACAAGATCATCATCAACAACTTGAAGAAGAAGTTTGGATCCAAGAAAGGAAAATCGGAAGAAGAGCTACCATATGTATTATGGGCTGATAGAAGAACTCCTAAGAATGCTACTGGTCAAACTCCATTCTCTTTGGTCTTTGGAGCTGAATCTGTGATCCTTACAGAGATGGTAGTCCTTATTGCAAGAACAAGCATCCGTGATCCTGAAGGAAATGCTGAAAACTTGACTCAAGACCTGGATACCATAGAAGAGCTCAGGGATTTAGCAAGGATAAAGTTGGATAGCTATCAACAAAGAATGGCTGGAGCCTACAACAAGAATATTAGGATCAGGAAGTTTCAAGTTGGTGACATGGTGTTGAGGAAGGCATTCCAAAATACCACAAATCCTGTTGATGGCAAGCTAGCACCAAAATGGGAAGGCCCCTATCTAATTGAAGCTGAGGCAGGAAATAGGGTATACCGGTTGTTAACAATGGATGGTGATTGTTATGGGTGAAATTCTGAGCCCATATCCTGGATAATATCCTGGGTTATATGTTGATTACTTGATAGTTGTTCACAACCAGGATGCTGGACCAGGATATTGGTAACATCCTTGTGCTGTATCCTGGTGTTTACTAACATTCTGCTTGCAGGTCACGAGTGCAGGATAGTAACTGTTTTGGTCAAAAAATCTGATGAGGATAATGCAACCAAACTTTCTGTTACGGGGTATGATGCTTGAAATGTAGAACAATGACAAGGATCACTTCAATGTAAATTGCACAAACAACACAAGGATTTATACGGGGAAAAAGCCCTTGATCAAGAGTTGATCTCCGGCACAAAAAACCCCGGGTGATGGAAACTACCGATCACCAAGCTCAAATAAATCAACAAACGTTTACAACTTCGGATAGTAACGAGCTAGGTACAAGGATCACTATGGTGATGTGTATAAAAATGAGTGAAAACTAATAAGTGTTCGTCGAGAGCTTCAAGAGTGCGTTTGTATGAGAGTGTGTGTAGCTGAAAATGGCTAAGTGTTCTAATTCTAGCTCGTTACCCCTTTAAAAATAGAAGTTAACTACAATAACTAACTATCCGACTTTTGTGCCAAGCTCCCACGTTCTCCACAACGTCCATTTCTGGTCAATCGTGTGCGAAATACCCGTGGAATATTCCATAGTAACGTTGCCAAGACCAAGTCAATCTTGTTACTCCTGCGAAGTAATACGAAACACAAACAAACAATCGTCAGTATGAGGATCCTTAAAGTGATCCATGATCCTGATCCTGAAGCTCTTCTGAGGATCACCACCTGTCACAGAAGTAAGGATCATTAATTAGGATAACGAATAAGGATCACTAATTGTTAGAAAATCCTCCCCTAACAGTAACGTTCACCAAGACTTGTTCTCCTGAAGACTCGGTATAAATGGTTGAAAGAAAGATGTTGAAGCCGCAATACCAGGTCAATAACGTTCACTAGGGAATATTCCAAGGCATCCCATCATTTTAGGAGAATTTGTTTTCTTTGTAACTATAAATATGTGGATAACCAGGTCGATAGGTCACAACATTCACACCCATTTCTCTCGAATTCTTACACTTTCTCTTGCAATGACACACCATTAGCAAGCATTGTAACACTTAGCAACGATCTGGGCATTATCCTTGTTTTGGTCAAAAAATCAGACGAGGATAATGTAACCAAACTCTCTGTTACGGGGTATGATGCTTGAATTGGTTTATAGCAATAAGGATCACTATGAAAAATAAATAACGAGTGACACAAGGTTTATACGGGGAAAAAGCCCTTGATCAAGAGTTGATCTCCGGCACAAAAAACCCCGGGTGATGGAAACTACCGATCACCAACTCAAATTAAACAAGTAATGTGTTACAACTTCGGATGATAGCGAGCTAAATACAAGGATCACTATAGTGTTCTGTGTAAAAAGTGTACGAAATTGCTAAGTAAATGAACGAGAGCTGTTGTCAGCGGTTGTAAGAGTGTGTGTGTAGCCAAAAATAGCTAAGTGTCTCTAATATAGCTCGCTACCCCTTTACAAATAGAAAATATCTAGCCTAACTAACATTCCGCAAAAGGTGCAAGTCTTCCACGACTCCACAACGTCCATTTCTGGCCAAGCACGTGCGGAATAGACTAAGAATATTCTCCAGGAATGTCGCCAAGACTAAGTCCAAGTTGATATTCCTGCAAAACATTTACGAATTCAAAGTAGACAATCGTTAGTACTGGGATCCTTATAGTTATCCATGATCCTGATCCTGCAACACTTCTGAGGATCACTACTTCAGACAGAATTGAGGATCATTAAATCCAACAGCAAATAAGGATCACTGGTCATTTAGAAATCCACCCCTAACAATTGCCCCCAAAATATAAGGAGTAAATATGTAAATAAATGAGTTATATTTTGTTGATCTTATCCGTAGCAAACTAACGGATAACTAGCCGTTGAAGACGGACTAGCCGTTGCAAACCTGACGTCACTGAAGTGACAATCCTGCAAATCATCATTATAAATAGAAGTTAGAGATAGGATCAATTCACATTTAAATACAAGAGAAAGACTCCCTTTAAATTTAAGTCCGCAGATCAAATAGGTAATCCTCTTTCTCTTCTTCCTTTACGTTTTCTTTCTTTGCTCCTTCTTTCTTTACATTCTTCACAGTCATGATGATGCTACGATCCTCCCCCGCTAAGGATCATAAGAAGGACAGTCCTCTCAAAAGCCAGGGGATCATCAAAGACTCACCGAAAGAGAGATGCTCCTTCAATGATGCGCAAATAGACAGAATTCGCCACTGTTTTCCGGCGAACACCGATTTCAAGCCATTCGATCCCACTGTTCTGAGCGACTACATTTCTGAGACATGGATTGCCTTTCCTGCTACCCCATTCACCATAGGATACACCTATCCTTTTCCAGCCTTTACCCAATCCTTTTTCTCCCTTACCGGCATCTCCTACATTCAGGCTATGCCGATGATCTGGAGGGTCTTATATACCCTTGAAAAGATCATCGAGCAGGAAGAGGTTGACCTAGGAAATGTCGGAGTTGGCTGAGATGTATGATCTCACAACGTTTGGATCCCACCGATATTTGTTCAAACGTAAACCCGGAGAAGAACATCCTATCTTTAAGGCTACAAAAAACGACACCAACTGGAAACGGCGGTTCTTCTTCGTCAGAAGGGATTCTATCCAGGATGGAAAGGATTTACCGAAGAAATGGAGCACTCATGGTAGGATAGGAGGATCCTTAGAAGGATCACTAAGTAAGCTCATTCTGATAATGCTTACTAATACGCTTTTGTTTCTTTTTGTGCAGCTATCACATTCTCGCACATTATTCCTTCAGCTGCCACCAAGGGGAGACTTGCTGCCTTTAGAAAGCTTGATCCTGAAACCAGAACATTCAAGACAATCACCCAGGACTCACAAGAGGTATCCTCAGGCTCTGTCACCATGTCAAGTAAGTATCCTGTTCTTTTTATATTCAAATGTTTAAATAAATAGTTATATATGAATAGAATAAGGACACTTATCTGTTTTGGGTGTGTAGGCGCTGGAAAATCATCAAGATCTGCTTCCAAATTTAGTGTCACTGAGCTTGACACCGTACGATCCTCCAAGAAGAAGCTTCCTGCTAGCCCAACTGCTTCTATCCCCAAGGCACCCGCTAAAGGAAGGGGTGGCAAGAAAAGAAAAGCCTCCGAAGCTGAGGATCTGCAAGGTCTACCTTTGATCCGCCACCAGTTCCTTGAGTACTTCAACGAGGTAAGGATCCTTATCCCTGCTCTAGGTATCCAGCTTATTTGAGGATCACTTGTTCCTAAGCTGTTCTTTGTCTTCTTTGCAGAAATTTGCTGAGATTGAAGATTATGTTGGGCATGTCGAGGAGCAGGACAAGAAGATTGCTGACCTCCAACAAGTCGCATTGCTTAAGGATCTCAAGATTGCCGACCTCCAAAAGGATCTCAAAGATGCCAAAACTGAAACGGACAAGATTCTGATCAATTTTGATTATGAAAAGCAGGAGATCACAGAGGACGCCAAAGTCTCCGCCGCCATAGCCATGTACAAGACCAAGCTACAAATGGCTCAAGAAGCTCATGATCCTGCCTTTGACAGGAGTAATTGGGATGTGGAAGGCTGGAAGGCAAGGCTGGCTGAACTGGATGACGAGGAGGAGGCTGAGGAGGTCCTGGTAATTGAGGCTGGAGGCAGTGGCAAGGATCATGGTGGTGAAGCTAGTGGAGCTAGAGATGGTAGTGCAGAGAAGGTGTAGGCTGCAACAATGGGCGATGATGGACATTTCTAGACGTAGCCGGAGCCCATTTTTTTTTCTCTTAGTTTGGTTATGGTTTTTTGTTTTGATGGTGTTTTGGTAAACAATGGTTGGTCTGTATTTGAACAATAGTAATTAGGGTTGAGGATCATGGATGATCCTTTGAACAATAGGTAGGATTACAAATGGTGGAGGGATCCTCTGTTTAGGGGATGAAGCCATTGTGATCCTGCCGTCTTTAATTTCCTACACTCGTTAGACCTACAAACAATGGATACCCTTTGCCAACCCATGTAGACGGGCCACGTTTTGCTGGTAGAAACGTGGGTTGGCAATTTTGACAACCTTAAAAGGGTTTAAGCTTTTGTGAATAAAATGACTTTAACTTTTTGGCTATATCCTGTGTTGATTTCCTTATTGTTATTTTATTTTTCAATCTATTGTGATATTCATGTCGTTTAAACTCATCAAGTAAGGAAAAATTTTAAAAACATCCCTCAAGAGTTAAGGATATGACCAAGGATCACATAAAAAATAATTTAAGGATCATAATTTCAGTTGTCAAAGGATAAGTGTCACTCAAACATATAGATTGAATCAAAATAGTTAAGGATCATACCTAAGAATCCAAGTTAGGATCCTATCCTTCAACACTTAAAATTAGGATAACCCAAGATACAAACCTTAGTTGAAAGTAAGGGTCGAGAGTCTTTGGCCATTTATCTTCACAAACCTGAAATAGGATATTGCTTGGAACTGAGCCATCATAAGATGAATGTTAGTGACTGGGGACAAGCCCAAAGGATAACTGGGGACAAGCCCAAAGGATAACTGGGGACAAGCCCAAAGGATAACTGGGGACAAGCCCAAAGGATCGTATGTAAACTGGAGTATGGCCCTTACTGGCGACTATCCAAACATAGTGACATGAAAATGCCAAAATCTTAGCTAACGTGACAACGTTAGAAACCTTAGGAACGGATGTATGGTACGTCTACCATTATACGTAGGATCCTAAATATAGCCAGTACAACGAAATTGTCAGCCCCTAAAGCGGGTACTGGTCCCATTTCCATGAACTATACCAGGATCATCGTGCGCTACTGGCGAAACTGGGGACAGGCCCAAACTGGGGACTAGCCCACACAACTGGATACTTCTGTGGATACACAATGCTTTGTTAAAGATACCTGAACCTTCAAAACTCAGAAATCAAGTAAAAGGAGGATAAAGGACGGAGGATCCTTACCCTTGTAAGAGAATAACAAGAATGAAATAGTTTAAGATTGGAATGCTACCAGAAAGAGGATCATCTATCAGCGGGGATCCTTCAAGGATACTTGTCTGGTAAGGATCATGGATCATGATCACATGAAATATTTCTTCAAATGGACAGCATTCCAAGCTCTAGGTAGCAAATCACCCTCCATTGTTAGCAATCGATATGCCCCCTTTCCTGCTTCAGCTTCAATCAAATAGGGGCCTTCCCACTTTGGTGCTAGCTTTCCATCAGCAGGATTGGTGGTGTTTTGAAATGCTTTCCTTAATACAATATCACCAACTTGGAATTTCCTGAGCCTGACATTTTTGTTGTAGGCTCCAGCCATCCTTTGTTAATAACTGGCCATCCTTATCCTTGCTAAATCCCTGATTTCTTCTATAGTATCCAAGTCTTGAATCAAGTTTTCAGCATTTTCTTCAGGATCACGAACGCTTGTTCTTGCAGTTGGAACCACCATCTCTGTAGGGATCACTGACTCTGCCCCAAATACCAAAGAAAATGGAGTTTGGCCTGTAGCATTCTTGGGAGTTGTTCTATCAGCCCACAGCACATAAGGTAGTTCTTCTGCCCATTTTCCTTTCTTGGCTCCAAGCTTCTTCTTCAAATTGTTAATGATGATCTTGTTGGATGATTCTGCCTGACCATTAGCTTGTGGATGGACTGGTGTTGATGTTATCATCTTAATCCCCCAACTGTCACAAAAGTTAGTGGTTCTATTCCCAATAAATTGGGATCCATTATCACAAATAATTTCAGAAGGGATGCCAAATCTAGTAATAATATTCCTTTTAATAAAGGATATAACTTCCTTTTCTCTGACTTGAGCAAAGGCTTCAGCCTCTATCCACTTAGAGAAGTAATCAGTCATAGCAAGCATGAATACTTTTCCACTTGGTGCCTTAGGAAGCTTTCCAACTATATCCATTCCCCATCTCATGAATGGCCAAGAAGAAGATATAGGATGCAAGAGCTCTGCTGGTTGGTGAAGGATATTACTATGCCTCTGACAAGGATCACACTTCTTGGCGTATTCCACAGCGTCCTTCTTCATAGTGGGCCAATAGTATCCTGTTCTCAGGATCCTTGAGAATAATGCCCTGCCCCCAGTGTGGTTTCCACAATCTCCTTCATGGAAATCCTATAGGACTTCTTGAATTTCAGGATCCTCAATGCATCTCAAGTATGGTCCTGCAAGAGATCGTTTATACAACATATTATTTAATATTGTAAATTGAGATACCTTAATTTTAAAAGCCCTTGGGTTTTCTCCTGTAGGGATTTCTCCATGTTGTATGTATCTCATGATTGGGAGTATCCATGATCCTGAATAAGATTGGGTATCATCGCTGGGGATGATTGCAGAATCTTCTCCTATCTCCATAGCTACATGATCCTTGATAGCAGGGGTCAGGATATGGATAATAGGGATCTCAATATCCTCAGGAATCTTCAAAGATGATCCTAGATTGGCTAATGCATCAGCTTCTGCATTCTCTTCCCTTGGTACCTGTGTCAAACTAAAGGATACAAAAGAGAGTGCCAATTCTTTGACTATCTCCAAATACTTGATTAGCTTTTCACCTTTAACAGCATAGGATCCATTAAAGTGATTAGTGATCAATAAAGAATCTACATGTACCTCAAGATACCTGATACTCATATGCTTTGCAATTTGCAAACCAGCTATCAAGGCTTCATATTCAGCCTCATTGTTGGTAGTTTGAAATTCACAAGCTATGGAGTGGGGTATTATGTCCCCCTGTGGCGATTTTAGTAGTATCCCAAGCCCTGTTCCATTCACATTGGAGGATCCATCAGTAAACAGTATCCAAGGATCCTTGGTTTCTTCAAGCTGTTGGACTTCTAGTTCAGCTTCCTTTTGCAAATCACTACTGAAATATGCCACAAAGTCAGCTAATGCTTGGGATTTAATGGCTGTCCTAGGCTCATATCTTATATCATACGCACTCAACTTCACTGCCCACTTAGCCATCCTTCCTGACATTTCAGGTTTCCTGAGAACATTCTTAATTGGGAAATTAGTTTTAACAATAATGGCATGGGTCTCAAAATAATGTCTTAATTTAGTAGATGCCATAATTAATGCAAGGATAAGTTTTTCTAAATGTGAATACCTGGATTCAGCATCAAGTAAGCTCTTACTTACATAATAAACAGGATGTTGTGTACCTTGGTGGTCCTTAACAAGGACCGCACTTACTGCTTTTGAGGATACCGCCAAATAGAAGGATATCACTTCTCCCTTTTCTGGTTTCATTAAGGCTGGAGTTGAGGATAGGTAATCTTTAAGAGCTTTAAGGGCACTTTCATGCTTCTCAGTCCATTCAAATTTCCTGTTTTTCCTCAGGATGTCATAGAACTCCTTGCACTTTTCTGAGGATTTGGATATGAATCTATTCAAGGCTGCGATCCTGCCAGTTAACCTTTGCACATCCTTAGCATTGGCAGGAGATTTGATATTCACGATAGCCTTAATTTGCTCTGGACTTGCTTCAATGCCCCTCTTTGTTACCATATATCCTAAGAATTTACCTGCCTTTACACCAAAATGACACTTAGAAGGATTTAGTTTCATATTAAATTTATCAAGGATATTGAATGCTTCCTCCAAGTCTTTAAGGTGATCCTCAGCTCTTTTGGACTTAACCACCATGTCATCAATATAGACTTCCATAGTGTATCCAATTTGTTCTTTGAACATCATATTGACAAGCCTTTGGTAAGTAGCACCTGCATTCCTTAATCCAAATGGCATAGCAATATAACAGTATATACCAGTTGGGGTCATAAAGGCTGTATCCTCTTGATCGGATGGTTCCATCTGAATTTGTTGAAATTTAGATGAAGCATCCATAAAAGTTAACAACTCATGACCCGCGGTAGCATCCACCATGGAGTCCATGTGGGGTAATGGGAAAGGATCCTTGGGACATGCCTTGTTTAAATCTGTAAAATCGACACATACCCTCCACTTTCCATTTTTCTTTTGAACAACAACCACATTGGCTAACCATCTTGGATACTTAACCTCTCTAATCATACCTGCTCGAAGTAGCTTATCTACCTCTTCCTGGATAATAGTATTTCTTTCAGGTGCAAACTTCCTCCTCTTTTGATGAATTGGCTTGAATGACCTGTCAATGCCAAGTTTGTGAGTAATTATATCCTTAGATATGCTTGTCATGTCTTCATGTTTCCAGGCAAAGGTGGTCTTCCTTCTTTTGAGAAAGGATACTAGCTCTTGTTCAATATCGCTAAGGATCCCTGACCCTATGAAGATCTTGGATTCAGGATCATCAGGATCCATGAGGATTTCTTTCAAATCCTGTTCTCTTGCCTCCAAGACGTCTCTTGAAGGATACTTTAATTGCTATTGCTCCCTTGGTCTTGAGGCTGGTTTCATTGATGAGGTATAGCAATTCTTAGCCTCCTGTTGATCACTCTCAATTTTCACCACTCCCCATGGACTTGGAAGCTTTACACATTGATGATAGGTGGATGGAACTGCCTTCATATCATGTATCCATGGCCTGCCAAGGATAACGTTACAACACGATAAACAATCAATAACACAAAACTTTTGATAAGAATGCAATCCTTCAATATAGATTGGAAGTTTGATGTCCCCCAATGTATTCTTTGTTTCTCCACTGAATCCCACAAGTCCTGAGGATCTTGGGATAATATCGGACTCTGGGATATTCATTTTCTTGAGAACATCCAGCTGAATGATGTTCACAGAGCTTCCTCCATCTATAAGGATCCTGCGAACAAAGTGGTTAGAAATAAACAATGTAATTACGAGACCGTCATGGTGAGGATCCTGGATGTCAACACGATCAACCTCATCAAAAGTAATGACTTTATCCTGGGTGACAACGGAGGTCCTGACGGGTCTGTCTCCATTATCCATCTTGGTTTCCTTGGCGTGTCTTTTTGCTGCTGAGAAGGATGTACCACAGATGTCTGATCCACCGGATATGAAATTTATGACTTGTGCATCTGCTGGAGGAGCAGGAACCCTTTCCGGGATCCTTTCAGGATCCTGGGTTCTTAACTTCTTTCATCCCAATAGTTCCTTTAAATGCCCCTTGCTCAATAAATAACCAATCTCCTTTCTAAGTGCAATACACTCTTCAGTGAGATGCCCAAAATCCTCATGATACGCACACCACTTGGATTTATCCTTTGTAGCAGCTGGTTTATCACTTTTCCTTGGCCACCTAGCTTTCTCACCTAGATTCTGCATTGCAAGGATTAGTTCATTGTTATCAACAGAGAAACAATATTCAGAAATAGGAGGATAATTCTGATCATCCTCTTCTTGTTCCACTGCGTGCACATTCTGATTATCTGATCTGTTATAAGACTTGGATTTGTTGTTCCTGAAGTAGGATCCTTGCTTATCCTATTTGGAGGATCCTGCCAATCTGTCCTGGATCCTTTTGTCATCCTCTAGGCGGATGAACCTAAGGGCCCTAGTCCTTACTTCATCAAGATTCCTGCAAGGTGTCATAACAAGATCATCATAAAATAATGAATCCCTAAGCAATCCCATTTTAAAGGCTTCAACGACCGTAGCTATATCCAAATTGGGAATGTCTAAGGATTCTTTACTAACTTAGTGATATAATCTCTAAGTGATTCATTTTGACCTTGTGTTACCCTATATAGATCACTAGTTAATCGTTCAAACTTTCTGCTACAAGAGAATTGACTATTGAACAAGTTAACTAAATTAGCAAATGAAGTAATAGAGTAAGGGGGAAGACTTAGCAGCCATTTAAGAGCAGATCCTGTAAGTGTGGACCCAAATCCCTTGCATAGGCATGCTTCTTTCAATCTTTCCGGAATTGGATTGATCTCCATCCTCTCCCTGTATTGAGCTACATGCTCTTCTGGATCCGTTGAACCATCATATAGCTTCATTGATGGTATCTGGAATCTTTTAGGTATCTCAGCATCACACAAAGGTGGTGCAAAATGAGATATCCTATGGCTACCATCCGCAATCTCAGGAATAGGTTTAACCACTCCTGGTACACTGGATATCATATCCTTAAGCTTTTGCAGTTCCCTAGCCATGGCCTGATTGATACCTGTATCCTGCATAAAGCCATGGTTAGTGTTATATAAATTATTAAAAATGTTACCTCCCACATGATTCGAGTTTGGAATTGAAGGATCAGATGAGGCAATGGTCTGCATTGGTATGAAGTCTCCTTGATGGACGTCCGAGTTCTGAGGATGCATATTTCTCAAGGATCCTTGATTTTGAAGGGGGTTGGATCCTTGGAATTGCGATGATCCTTGAATCTGAAAGGATCCTGGAACCAGGGAGGATCCTTGAACAAGGGAGGATCCTAGGGCCAGAGAGGATCCTTGGATCTGGGAGGATCCTTGGACCTAGGAGGATCCTTGGACCTGGGAGGATCCTTGTACTGCATGCATTCCCACATACCCTCCTGACGTGAAGTATCCCTGTTGCTGAGAAGAGGATCCTAATGGTTGAGAAGAGGATCCCTGAGGCTGGAAGCAATAGCCAAATGCCTGACTTATTGTTGTTGTCCCATAACGCCTTCCTGGTAGTTCACCCAAGTATTGCACGTCCGGAACTGCTGAGTATTGTGAGGTTATGACCGGAGTGTCGAAGTTCAGCGATCTTGGCATCAGAGGGGAGTGATCCTCCACTGATTTCCTCTGTTTCTTGATTTCATCGATTTCCCGGAGGATCCTTTCGTTGGTTTTATCCTGCTCTTGTGCATGATTCCTCATCTGCAAAATCAAGGTATAGAGATCATTAGTAGTAGGATTAGTTGAAACAGAAGAAGTAGGTGGTTTTTGGAAAATAGGAGTTGGTTTCTTCGCAGCATTCTCAGCATTCTTCTAGGATCCAGAAGGTGGTGGAGGCAAAGGAGGAACGCCTTGTGAGGAACTGAATGAGGGCATCAAACTTGAAGTATTCTTCACTGAGGAAGCCATCTGCTTGGTTGTAGCGAACCGAATTGACCACGAAAATACGAATCTTTCTAAGAATGAAGCACCAATTGCCCCACGGTGGGCGCCAAACTGTTTTGGTCAAAAAATCAGACGAGGATAATGTAACCAAACTCTCTGTTACGGGGTATGATGCTTGAATTGGTTTATAGCAATAAGGATCACTATGAAAAATAAATAACGAGTGACACAAGGTTTATACGGGGAAAAAGCCCTTGATCAAGAGTTGATCTCCGGCACAAAAAACCCCGGGTGATGGAAACTACCGATCACAAACTCAAATTAAACAAGTAATGTGTTACAACTTCGGATGATAGCGAGCTAAATACAAGGATCACTATAGTGTTCTGTGTAAAAAGTGTATGAAAATGCTAAGTAAATGAACGAGAGCTGTTGTCAGCGGTTGTAAGAGTGTGTGTGTAGCCAAAAATAGCTAAGTGTCTCTAATATAGCTCGCTACCCCTTTACAAATAGAAAATATCTAGCCTAACTAACATTCCGCAAAAGGTGCAAGTCTTCCACGACTCCACAACGTCCATTTCTGGCCAAGCACGTGCGGAATAGACTAAGAATATTCTCCAGGAATGTCGCCAAGACTAAGTCCAAGTTGATATTCCTGCAAAACATTTACGAATTCAAAGTAGACAATCGTTAGTACTGGGATCCTTATAGTTATCCATGATCCTGATCCTGATCCTGATCCTGCAACACTTCTGAGGATCACTACTTCAGAAAGAATTGAGGATCATTAAATCCAACAGCAAATAAGGATCACTGGTCATTTAGAAATCCACCCCTAACAATCCTGCACTGTATCCTGACTTTTGAAGTAATAAGAAGAACAAGGCAGGGACGATTGTCAGCTCCCGAGGTTTTATGCCGGAGATCTAGATTGATCAAGGGCTTTCCTCTTATATCTCGTGTCAACCTTTACATTTTTGCTCATTGTTTGATCTTGAATATAGCTTGGTGTCCTGAGCTATATCCTGAAAACTGTTCTTGCAAACAACTAAATCAACATATTTTTTATAAACATTGCTAGCACACTACCTCACAAAACTAATTTGATCACTAAATTGCTTAGGTAATTTTTGACCAAAACTATTTGGCGCCCATCGTGGGGCAAGTGGTGCTATTCTTACTAAAAACCTTGCTAAAATCTTTACTTGGTTTTCTTTTTTCGAAACTTTTCGCATAAGTATTTTCAATGGCCTCAAAATCAAACATGAGCTCTTCATCTATGTCTGCTAGTACCTCTGCCACGACCGATCCGGTGCTTCCACCACCTCCAAGGACACAAGCTTCTTCACAGTCTTAAAATAATGATGTAACTTAGTAGATGCCATGATTAAAGTATGAATAAGTTTCTCTAAATGAGAATACCTGGACTCAGCATCAAGTAGACTTTTACTTACATAGTATACAGGATGTTGAGTACCTTCATGATCCTTAACAAGGACTGCACTTACTGCCTTAGACGAAACTGCTAAGTATAAGGATAATATTTCCCCATTCTCTGGTTTCATTAAAGCTAGAGCTAAGGATATGTAATCCTTTAGGGCCTTGAGGGCATTTTCGTGTTTTTCAGTCCATTCAAACTTTTTATACTTTCTCAGGATGTCATAGAATTCTTTGCACTTCTCTGATGACTTTGAGATGAATCTGTTCAAGGCTGCGATCCTCCCTGTCAATCTTTGCACATCCTTAGCATTGGTAGGAGACTTGATGTTCACAATGGCCTTGATTTGTTCTGGAATTGCCTCTATCCCTCTTTTTGTCACCATGTAACCTGCTTTGAGCAGTTTATCTACCTCCTCTTGGATAATGGCATTTCTTTCAGGTGCAAACTTCCTCCTTTTTTGATGTATTGGCTTGAAGGACCTGTCAATGCCAAGTTTATGAGTAATAATATCTTTAGAGATACCTGTCATGTCTTCATGCTTCCAAGCAAAGGTAGATTTTCTTCTGCTCAAGAAGGATATTAGATCCTGTTCAATGCTGACAAGGATCCCGGATCCTATAAAAATCTTGGATTCAGGATCCTCCGGGTTCAGCAGAATATCCTTGACATCCTGCTCTCTCGTCTCCAGGACATCCCTTGGAGGATGCTTTAATTGCTATGCATCCCTAGGTCTCGAGGCTGGCTTCATTGATGATGTGTAGCAATTCTTGGCCTCTTGCTGATCACTTTCTATCTTTACCACGCCCCATGGAGTTGGGAGTTTAACACACTGATGATACGTAGATGGGACTACTTTCATATCATGTATCCATGGCCTTCCAAGGATAACATTACAACAAGATAATCAATCTATGACATAAAAATTTTTAATAGAATTTACTCCCTCTTTGTAAATAGGAAGTTTAATGTCCCCCAATGTGCTCTTGGTTTCTCTACTGAATCCCACAAGAACTGATGATCTTGGGATAACTTCTGATTCAGGAATGTTCATTCTCTTGAGGACATCTAGTTGGATAATGTTCACTGAGCTTCCCCCATCTATGAGAATCCTGTGAACAAAATGGTTAGAAATAAACAATGTAATAACAAGACCGTCATGATGAGGATCCTGAATATCCACACGGTCATCCTCATAAAAGGATACGACTTTCTCCTGTGTAAGGATGGAAGTTCGGATAAGCCTATCCCCATTCTCCATCTTTGTCTCTTTCCAATGCCTCTTAGCTACTGAAAAGGAAGTGCCACATATGTCTGATCCACTGGAGATGAAATTTATAATTTGGGCATCAGCTGGAGGAGCAGGAGCCCTTTCTGGAATTTTTTCAGGATCCTGGATCCTTGACTTCCTTCTTCCAAATAGCTCCTTCAAGTATCCTTTGCTTAAGAGGTAACCAATCTCTTTCCTGAGTGCTATACATTCATCTATGAGAAGACCAAAGTCTTCATGATAAGCACACCACTTAGATTTGTGTTTTATAGCAGCTGGCTTGTCACTCTTTCTCGGCCATCTTGCTTTATCACCTAAGTTCTGCATAGCAAGGATTAGTTCATTATTATCAACAACAAAGCAATACTCAGGAATAGGAGGGTAATCTTCATCATCTTCTTATTGCTCCACAGCATGGACATTTTGATTATCAGACTTATTGTGTGATTTGGATTTGTTGTTCCTGAAATTGGATCCTTGCTTTTCTTGCTTTGAGGATCCTGACAGTCTTTCCTGGATCCTTTTATCATCCTCTAAACGGATGAACCTAAGGGCCCTGTTTCTTACTTCATCAAGGTTCCTGCAAGGAGTCATAACAAGATCATCATAGAATTGAGAATCCTTAAGTAAACCTATTTTAAAAGCCTCTACAGCTGTGGCAATATCTAGATTAGGAATCTCTAAGGATTCTCTACTGAATTTAGTTATGTAATCTCTTAATGATTCATTGTGACCTTGGGTTGCCCTATATAAATCACTAGTTAAACGTTCAAATCTCCTACTACATGAAAATTGGCTATTGAACAAGTTAACTAGATTAGAAAATGAAGTAATAGAGTAAGGGGGAAGACTTAGCAGCCATTTAAGAGCTGATCCTGTCAGTGTGGATCCGAAACCCTTGTAAAGACAAGCTTCTTTTAACCTTTCAGGAATGGGGTTGATCTCCATTCTTTCCCTGTATTGAGCTACATGCTCTTCTGGATTAGTTGTGCCATCATAGAGCTTCATATTTGGTGTTTGAACCCTCTTTGGTATCTCTACATCACATATAGGTGGTGCAAAATGAGATACTCTATGACTGCCATCCGGAATCTCAGGAATGGGTTTAACCACTCCCGGGACACTGGATATCATATCCTTGAGTTTTTGTAACTCCCTTGCCATAGCCGGGTTGATCCCTGGTTCCTGCACCAAACCATGGTTAGTATTATAAGATGTATTGAAAATGTTACCTCCTGATTGATTCGAGGCTGGGATTCTAGATGTGAATCCAAATTGGTGTGATTCTGGTATGATTGTGGGACTAGATGAGGCTATAGTCTGCATGGGGATAAAGTCTCCCACATGAATCTCTGAACTTCTAGGTTGTTGACTCCTTAAGGATCCTTGATCCTGAAAGATATTGGATCCAGTATACATCGGAGCTAAAGGTCTTGGAGGATACTCCATGGATCCGTGAACTTGCGATGAGGATCCTTGAACCTGTGATGAGGATCCTTGAACCTATGATGAGGATCCTGGATGCTGAGGATAGGATCCTTGAACTGACAGTATCCCCATATATCCTCCTGAACTAGAAAAGGATCGTTGATGCTGGAAGGAGGATCCTTGAGGCTGAAGAGAGGATCCCGAAGGCTGGAAGTAGGATCCTTGAGCCTGTGTCAATGCCGATGATCCATAGTGCATACTCGATGATCCTCCATGGTATTGGACACCTGATGCCATAGAATGTTGGACAGTTGTTGCTGGAGTGGAAAAATCCAATGATTTGTAACACCCCGGAAAATGT
>JARYGA010000692.1:0-34082 GCA_030545235.1 Helianthus tuberosus
AATTCGATAAAATGACAACAGTCATCCCTATATTGGAAATTTTTAAATTCCTAATTTGCCTCATGATCTAGAAATCATGGCTTATATCATCTTATAAGATGATCATATTATAAACATCCGTGAGTGATGAAGTGCCTACGGACTAAATTTGTTGTCCGATAAGACAACGACAGTGGTGGTCTTTGACCCTGTCTAAAGATGTTGGAATACGTCCAAGCATAGTAGTCGGTAGGGTCCATACGATCTCGACTAATATCATCTGAAAAGATGATCATACCATAAATATCCCTTAGGAGGGAAATGCCTACGGGCTATAATTAACGTCCTCCGAGACTAAAGACAGTGGTAGCCTACAACCCCCTGTCAAGAAAAGATGTTTTGCCTACGGGCTATAATAAATTGTCCATCTGAGACATTGACATTATGATCTTTATGATTCCTTGTCTAAGGTGGTGAGCTATTCTCAAGCCGAATAGTCAATATGATTAATGCAATCCTGACTTATATCATCTAAAATGATGAATCCATTGTAAACATCCATTAGTGATGTTTCGCCTACGGGCCATATTATATTGTCCATTTGTGACACAAACATTACGATCGCTATGATCCCCTGTTTAAGGTAGTGAGCTGCGCTCAAGCCTAATAGTCTATATGATCATTGCGATCTTGACTAGTATCATCAGTATGATGATCATAAATTCATAATATTGACATCCCTAGTGATGAATTGCCTACGGGCTATACTTTATTCTACTGTCGATAAGACAAAATAGTGGTGATCTTTATGATCCCCTATTCAAAATGGTGGGATTATACCCAAACCTAATAGTCAATATGATCGATGTGATCATGACTAATATCATTAGATACGAAAATTATAGATAGACATCCATTAGTGATGTTAATTGGTTTACCTTTCTGTCAAGAGAATCGCCTTTCAAGACGATGACAGTTGTAGTCTATGACACCCTGTCCAAAGGTGAAGAACTATGTTCAAGCCTTAAAACTCCTGATCTATTAAGATTGCAGCCTATGAATTGATGTCCTTGTGACAAATCCACAAGTTATAATTCAAGTCACCCATAACAAGCCTCCGTGCTATAATTCGTCGTTCGTGACAAGTTAACATACTAAATGTTAACATCCCGGGTGACAGGCCTTAGTGCCATATCCTATAACGTCCTAGAGACAAGGCCATTTGTGCCGCATCTAAATGTCATTACGACAAGGCCTTCGCACCATATGATTACTTATGTCCTTCATAACTGGGTTTTATGCCATATCTTTCTACGTCCCTCGCGACAGGCTTCTATGCCATATATGTATATATATATATAACCAAAGTCATGTAAGGCTAGCCTTTGAGCTATTTATAATCGTCCTTGTGACAAAGACAGTTGTGACATTATGGTCCCCTGTCAAGCAGGTATTGGACTCGCTCCAAACCTTGAATTCCATTGATAGTCCTTTTGTGACCTAAGCTAAATGTAATAGATATACATTCAAATAGCATTCATTAAGAATGTTGGGAACATAATGGCTTATACGGTTCATGGATGCCGTGGCTAGTCTATGTCACGTCATCAGGATGATGACCAATAATGGTTTAATTTGGTAATTAGTACCAAGTTTTGAGTATGGAAAACTCGGATGAGATAAGCAATAGTCGCGATGCTATTAATGCGACAAAAGCAAATAATGTCTCAAACGTAAACCTCAATATTAATGGAGTTAATCTCCAAGCAGTGGTTAACGCAGCAGTTTGAAAGGCCATGGGAAAAGGTCATGAAACAATCCAAAGAGCCGAATGCTTCTCGCTCTAAATTTCATTCAAAACCACGTTCAATTGCTCATGAGAAGAGCTTTGTTCACACTTCGAATATGAAGGATGAACCAAAGGAGGAGGATAACTCCCAGAAATCTAAGAAAGAGAGCAAGTACAGGCTTAATAAAAAAAAGCAACGAAAGTTCAGTAAGAAGCCTGTATGTAAGAATTGCTATAAAAGACACTAGGGACAATGTCGAATAGAACCAGGACCAAAGCAGTGTGACATCTGCTAAGGAACAGGTCATCATTTCCCAGGAATGTAGGGACATAAAGAATGCAGTCTATCACGGCTGTGGTGAGTAAGGCCGCATCAGAACTAGATTCCATAAAGCTGCCAAAGAAGGTGCAGCTAAGCCTGGAAAGGCTAAAGGAAGAAATGCCTGAACTCACCTGATGAATGCCAAGAGGCAGTTCACGATGTCATCAAATACATTCCTTATCGTTTACCAATGATAATTTCTGCTAAGTGTCCTGATTTAATACAGGCAATAAAAAATCTTCATAAACCATAAGCTTAGCAAACTTTTATATTATCCACAAGGTATAACTTACCGAGGAAACCATAGTAACCGATTCTTCTAGTATCGGCAAGGAATCCTTCCGAAAAATCTAAGAGTACTCTTTCTTCGCATAGAGTACGACAACATATGTTATTTTAATTATTTTTCTCATTGTTTTTCTATCGCCTGCGAATGCCAAACTATGTTTGATAAAAGTGCCATATGAGGATTGGCGTATCCTAGTGTGCCCCATAGATTACTTCCATGCCTGATCAGTATGGAGGTTTAATACATGGAACCCCTGAGATATCCCAATGGTCATATTGTACTAAAGTCGACTAGTAGTATTCAAAGAAGATATCCAGAATGGAATTGTCAAAGTAAATGTTCCCGATTAAGGAATTCGTGGACTTATAACATAAATGTGTCACTTATTTGACACAAGCAATGATGGATGAACTGGAGCCTGAGATATGGAAAATCTCTGTAGCCTCCTTGTATCTTGATTATCTTCTCATAAGTTTTCCCTGCTTACCTCCTGGAAGGCAGGTAGAATTAAGATTAACATCCCGCTGTGGGCTGGAGTATTGTGAGAACTCCATATTGATTAGGGAATAATCGAAACCTTGATTAAGTAGGTTTTAAGACATAGGCTCATATAGCTTGACTCAATTTTTGAGGGTTTTATGTTATTGAATAAGAAAGACGGTTCATATTGCTTATGTATTAATTGCCGCAACCCTAATTAGGCAACGATTAAGAATTTCCATCAGCTACCCAGGATCGTCGAATTGTTCGACTAACGACAAGGATTAGCTATTCCTTAAAATTAGTTAAGTAGTGGTTGGAATGACCATCTCACCTTAAGATAAGCTTTTATATAATAGTTGATATGTAAGCATCAAGGCTGCTCCCTAGGAGACCTTGTAAAGATGGAATGTTAAACATCTATTGTTAGGACAATAGATTGGTAAGCCCACTTATCAGGATCTGAAACTTGCATTTGAAACAACGAATAAGATCATAAAAACCCCTAATTATCTATAAGTTGCCATTATTCGGCAGAAAATCAAGGATTAATGGAAAGTAGTAACCTTCCTAAATTCTTGTTAAGAAATAAGGCTCAACAAAAGATATCACCCAGGAAGGGTGTGCCAAATTTGTTAAATTATCAGGCTAGTCAGGCTCTGAGTTTATAGAACCATTCGAAGGATTAGAATGTATCAAGATTAAATAGCTTACGAGCTAAGACCTAATTAGGGAGCTCGGTGGAACGCGCAATGCACCCCACCCTAATGAGTTAAGGACGTGTGTCGCGAATAAGTCAAGAAACACTATCACATAATGACATACGTATTTATGATATGATGAGCAACCTGTGTCGATTAAGGATCGACAGGATTAGAAGCTCCAAAGGATACATGTACCTATCATAAAGGTCAATTGGAATGCCATAGAGGCTCAAAGGTACTGGGGAAGATTAAGCCCAATGTAAGGCAGAAATTACTTCCTTTACTTTAACAAATCTTGAGGTCAAGATTTCTTTTAAGGGGGTGAGGATGTAACACCTCGAAAAATTCACGTCCTATAATGTATTGACACGTGTCATAAGCTTGAACGTGTGAAAGAATGTTTTGAGGGACTAAAGTTGACGAACATGGAAAGTATGTGAATATACGAGTTCAAAATGTCAACAGTGAATAAATATACTTTACAATAACCCTACATGATGTTGATACCATCAGACGAATAAATCATGGATCATACGAGGCTAAAAGTGAGAGATTGCAAACTACAGGGGTTAAATGTGTCAACATGTTTAACGTATACCTCTGAGTGACCTTTTAGCAAACCCAAAGCTTTGTAACGATTAATTATGCTCACTAGAATGCGTGATAAAAATTTCACCAAGTTTCGTTATCGTATGAGAAAGTTATGATAAAATTCGTGTGCGAGGGGTTAAAAGCGTCAACGTTGAAATCTATGACTTTTCGGGTGATCAAAAGTTAATCAAGGACTTAACAAAGTTGGTATAAGTCTTGAAGCCCTTAGAATTCAATTTAGAGGGCCCAAAGTGCAAGAAATAAAGGTAAAATCAAGTTTGGAAGTCCAGGGGTCAAAACTGTCAACATTTGAAAGATTCATTTTTGCTGGCCAAGTGCTTGCGCACTCAACACCAAAACCCTTACGGTGCGCAAGCAGGTCCCAGATGCAACAACTCGTTTCTGTTGCCTGTTCAGCCCATGTAAACGTCATGTAAAGCCCTTTAACACTTCCAAAGGCCGCCTAAATGACTCCTAGACACTAGGGACACTTGTGGATGAGTTGTGGTCAGTTGTAGACTTGCATGTCAACAATCTAGTGGGTTAGAATCACTATATAAAGTCCCACATGTTGGCAACATTGATCATTCATTCCCATTTGCATTCCTGATCATTTCTGGAGCTCAAGTGCAATTCTAAAGCATCTCTGGTCGTTCATAGGACTCTTGTAAGTTTGCTTAACCTTCCTTAGTTAAGTTTTTACTTAGTTTTAGCTTAAAAGTCAAACCGTCATAATTAACGGTTGACTTAACAATTAATCACTGTTGGTCCAGTGATTAGCCGAATTGAAAGTAGTTATAAGTTGGTAATTATTTGGGCAATAAACCCTTAAAAGGGTTCCCCCTGATTCCCACTCTAACTAGGTCAAATGTCGGGTCAAACTTACTAATAAAAAGTTAACAGGATACTTAAATTCTAATTTATGCATAATTAGCAATGTAGAACACATACAACCTGTTTGATCATTAATATAACTTGGTAATTAGGGTAAGAACATGTCTAAACATCTTCAACCCGACAATTTACTGTTTAGACCCGGTTCGGAACCGAAAGTCGCAAAGCTTTGACTTTTGCTTTGACTTCAGTTCTGACCCGTTTTGGTATGTTTTAGAAATACCTTAGAGCTCTATTTGGACCAGGTTACATGCTAGTATAACCCTCTGTGATTATACACCATGGTTCATTAGTTAACCAATTAATACGCATGATTCCGTTAATTGCTCATATGTTGACCATTATGCCTTTTTCACCTTAAAACGTGATTTTTGGAAATGTAAAAGAGTAGAAACTTTAATTACTGATATTTAAACTTGCATCCAAAATTTGACATCAGTTTGAGGTGTAGACTAAGAGTTATGCTCGTTAGCGTAAAATGAAAGCTTTATGTTAATTAAACGACATAATTAGCGTATAGCCTAGTTAAGCCGACTTTTTGATATCAAATTTATTACCCACTGACGTAATATATTATTTTGGGTTTTTGAAGATTTTTAATTAATTTTAGGCTGAGCATAACTTATAGTCGTAGGCTTAATCCGGTAATTGTCGGTTTTGCCCTTACGGGCTATAAAATGAGTTTTACATATCTAATTGACTCCAAACCTTTTGCTACTGATTACATATGATAAATAAATTATTTTAAGCCTTCTGGAATAATAAAAATATCAGCTTTAAGTATAGAACCCGGAAATGGCTTCTAATCGCCTTTTTAAGCGTTTTTAACGCCTAGTATGTACTAGAACTATTTTAAACATACAAGGGTTGATACCTACTGATATTTTGGGCAAATTATAATATTTTAACAATAAGCAAATGTTGTTTAACTCAGACTTCAGTTTTGAGCTTTTCGGCTTATGTGAAATTACCAAAATGCCCCTACGGTGCATAGTTTGGTTATAATTGATAAATTTCACATATATACAATACCTTACTGTTATAAATCAGTAAACTAAGTATTTTTGCTGATTATATCAGACATGTGACTCAGGTAAATACTTAAACTCGTTTATAACCTTTTAAATGACCAAACTACCCCTACGGGGCATAGTTTGTGTTTAAATTTGTTTCGGGCATAATAAAAGACATCTTACTGATGTCACAACATAGTTGAAGCATATTAACTTAGGAAACCTGTATATGGCTCTTATGAATACCCGTTACGCTTATTACGCGTTCGGTTCGGTTTATGTAACTAGTTTACATAAATTAGCCGAAACGGGTCAAACCTTATCGGTTTTATCTCAAAATCCAGAATGTGTATGAAATACCCATATTAAGCAATTCTTCGAACTTGTCGGGTCTAAATCACATTCTATCCGGTCTTCGCTTAATCATGCGTACGAACCGTATCTTTGAAACTAACCGGTCTAAGCTTAAGCTTAATTAAAGACCCGGTAGGAATCTAATAGGTTTTTTAAAAACCTTCGTTCCAGAATAGGAGCCCAGTAAAAGCTATCTGTACTTGCTGAATTGAAATACGGCTAGGATTGAATTTATATTTAGCTCAGGTAAATACTTTTAACTTATTTTCCCTATACGGGCTTGGGTTACGGTATATAGAATACCGCTTGATCGGGCATCAAATCTTCCATCGTTGGGTGGTTAATTGAATAATTTGATCGGCTTGTTTAAACAGTCTTGTTGTAACACCTGTGCCTCCACGGCCATCAAACAAATACCAAACCAATGAAATATTATATTTCATACTTGGGATTTGTAAAAATATGTGTATCATTTGCACATATCAATTTCAAATTCAAACTCTAAATCGCTTTCTGGAAGGTTATACGCGCACCGATGCATAAATATAACCAGTTTAATGCAACAAACACTCCGGAATAGTGACATAGGCTTAACATACCTTAAATAACCTTTACATAACTTAGAAATAAGTTTTGAAGGCTTTGGTATGGCAAAAGCGAGTTAATTCGCTTACAGGGACTAAATATGACAAACTGCGAAAGTATGTCAATTTGAACGGTAACAGATATTCCGGAACATGACCAATTAGTAAAACATACCATAAATATCCTTTACATAGCTTAGAAATAGGCTTTGAGGGGTTCGGTATGCTAAAATAAACTTTTGGGTCATTCAGGGACTAAAAGTGTCAAAAAGTGCACAAGTTTGCATTTTTGCGCATAACTTACGTTCTGAATACATCCGGTCATCCAAAAATTTATGTGAGCATGACTATATTATATTTTAGTGTTCGCCATAAGAAAAATCCATTCGTCGCGTCATTTGGTTCGTTTTTCGCGCTTATGCGCATTCCGTCGTAATTAAGCGAACATCGCGATCGTACGGCCAAACGAACCGACATCCTAGATATTTTTGAGCATATTTTGAGTTCCCTATACTTTAACTTCATTTTAGATCCTTGAAATGAGGTTAACGGAGTTCAAACGCATCGAAAATCGCTTAAACAAGGTGCATGGACCATTTCTGTAAAATCTGCCAAAACAGGGGCCTAGCGTGACGCGAGGGGCCTTAGCGTCACGCGAGCCCCCTTCTGGACCAGATTCCATGTTTTTAACAGCGGGTCCCAGCTGTTTGATTCTCAACCACACATTCTCAATCGTCTAGTCAGCGGATAAGAACCTAATTTCAGCCACCATAAGGTTCCAACAAGTGTACGCCTTGGATCATGGCACGTTTTCCATGAAACGATCTTAACGGTTCTCCGAATACTATAAATACCCCATCACCCCAACCTCATTTCTTACAAGAATTCTGATTTGAGAGCTCTAAGTTGAAACCTTTGTTTCATACCTGAGTTCTTGGATCGGGATTAGCATTCGGGGACCCTTCGTAAGTATTCTTTCGTTCTTTTCCTTATTTTATTGCTTTTCGAGTCAGAAAGTCAAACTTTGTTTGACTTTCAGCGTTGACCAGTAATGGTCAATGCGAAGTTCGTTTGAACTTCGCAACGTGATTTTAATCACGATGGTTATAGTCCCTTGGGACTATGCCTACTGATTACCACGTTGTCTAGGGTCGTAGGGTAAGCGATCTGATAAATCGCTTATACCTCGAACCCAACCCAGTTTGGTCGATCATTAGGATCCGACCAAATACATTAGGTGACCATAGTGAAGGGAATAACCTTCCGAGGTTATACCTTATGGTCACATCGTTTAAGTAGTTGTATGATAGGTAGTTCATATGCCTTAGGTAAATTACCAGAATACCCTTTTCATGTATAATTGGTAATTAAGCATATGTAACCTAAACTTTTGTCACATAACTGATTTTGTAACATGTTTAGGCATATAACACTTGTCATAGGACTAGTTAGGCGGTCCGAACGCGTTTCACGCGAACGACGCGTTAAAGTAGCATAAGCTTCCTAAACGGGTCGTAATGGGTCGTAAACACTTAGGTTAGGTTTCATTTAGTATGTAGGCTTTGTTAAACCATATGACACGAGTCTCTATACTCGTTTGGTTTACGAACCCTCATTCTATCAGATCTTCCGATTTAGGTCCGGTTTATTAACATAGTTACCTATATTAGGTGCCGTTTGATATCCTCGATCTCTAGCATTGTTTGGTTGTTACTCAAGGACTACTGAGCAATCTCAAGTGAGTACATAGACCCCTCTTTTACTGTTTTCCAAACGTTTTGGGGTGAAACACATGTGCCTACTTATTACTTTCATGCTTTCCTGTTTTAACATCACATACTGCTATGTTCGTTAGTACATTATAGTACATGATTTTATGACATTTCATGCTAGGTGTGCCCATTATGTGCATTACTTAGTACATCGTTTTACATGACATTTCACGCTATGTATGTTCATTTGATTACATACTTAGTGCATTGTTTTCACATGCTTACATTTTGGTATAACATTTGGTTTGTTTACATGGGACAATACATTCATTAACATTAGCTACGCCGTTCGTTAGTAGGTAGTGGTACCATAGGAATTGACAACTCCCGTTCCGGACATCCCAGGGAAAGGGGATGAAAGGAATGACCGAATTCGATGATATAAGACAGATAGACCTTTAATTTGTTTAAAGGGTTTATCACCACAGTCACAAGGCTTGGATGTATGCATTTTCACAATACCGCATAAATGTTCATATTAAATATTTGCATGCATTTTTCCACAAAGACATAAGATTGATTTAAACCATGTTTTACTTCAATATTTTGTTTTTGTGCATATGGTTCAGTTGAGACATTTCACTTGCCATACATGACATTTTGACATAGACATTTTTCACAAAGACTTTTGACAAAGATATTTGACATAGACATTTGACATGGATATTTGACATAGACATTTGACATGGATAATTTGACATAGACATTTGACATGGATATTTGACATAGACATTTGACATGATTTACATTTGACACATAAACATTTTGACATATTATTCAATACATTTGACAAATTCATTTATACATGGACAATTTACATTGGTAGTTTGTTTGGGTAAGTGAATTAAGTAACGAGGCGTGTGTAATATGATACAAGCATGGTGGATACGCCGCTGGTACTTCCTATATATAAGTGTTTGTATGATATTACATATTGTAGCGTTATTTGAATCATTTCAATTTGAGACATAGAACATTTTATACAAATAACATATTTTTCACAAGACATTGATTTACAAACAACTTAACTTATACAAACTTATTTTTACATGGTTATTCATTTAACCATGCATTATTTCTCTTATTTGTACGTATCATCTGAACTTATTGTTTTTCAAATGATTTACAAAGACAAAGCAAATTACAAGGTTCATGACTAAACATTTTCTTAAACAGAGGTCATGAATCTTATTTTCCCAAAACCTATGTACTCGCCGGCATTTTTATGCTGACGTACCTATTTTCACATGTGTTTCAGGATATGAAGCATAGGATTGATCAAGATATACTTAGGCGGACTTGTGCCTTAGTGACTTAAAACGAGACAAGAACTAGTTAATTTTGTTGTATATTCTTTACTTCTTGTTTAAAGACAATGTAACTCGCTTGTTTGATGAATAAAACGAAACTTCAATATCCATGGTTGTGAAACATTAATTCTGTTACAACACTCCCCGATGTTTCCGCCACGTTTTGTATGTTCTACGTGGTCGGGGTGTGACAGAAAAGATGGTATCAGAGCCAATGGTTATAGGGAATTAGGTTATTAGTAATGCTTTGACCTAGTCTATAACCTTCTTAGGACCCTAACGCGAGTTTACTTGCGTTTAGTCATAAAACAATACTGTCACCTATCCTTAGGTGACAACCACAACAAGAACATAAATTTCAAAACCACTTTGAAAACTAATCATCTGTTCTAGGATGATTAATTATAAGGTTTTGAACCCCTTTGAAATTTCAAAATCTCGTCAAAGTTTTGGGTTTTAAATAATGTGAATATGTGCAAACTGGAAGGGTGAATGCCTGTATTCTGGGTTTTCTGTCTAGGCAAGCACTTCGTATACATCTCATCAGACGCGAGACCAGTTGTGCTTACCTGGGAATTCTTGGGATGAGTGTTCACTTATAGGCGAGCATGTCTTCGCGATACATTATTTTTGACCCATTTACTTTGATTAGTCACCATCTCATTTGTTTGCCTTAGGTAACAAACAAATGATCAAAATTTTCATTCGTTACCATTCTGTATTGATTACCCAATAACCTTTCACTTGCTTCTTCCTCTGTCTTTCATTTTCTTCTAGAATGTCTATTCCTCTCAGCACTGGTCAAATGCCCGAGCGAACAACCAAATTTGTCCAGCAAATTGGTGAAGTGATTCAGAGGACTGTGGACTTAGGCATTGCCATGGCTCGTCTCAACAATGAAGCCTCTCGTCTCGACAATGAAGCCACTCAAGAGCCACTGAAGGAAGCAGAAGTCAAGACTGCACCAAAGTCAAGGAAGCGTAAGGCTTCAAGGAAACCCGCAGCGGTTACACCTAATCAAGCGGGACCTAGCCATGTGGCAAGGCCACCCGCTAGGAAGCCATACAACGGAACTGCACCCTTGTGCAACCAATGTAGCCTTCATCATCACCCTAGTGTGAAGTGCCGCAAATGCCAGATTTGTGGACTTATAGGTCATACAGCAAGGGTTTGCCCAACTGCAACTGTACCAAATCAAGCTAGCGACAATCCTGCTCAAGCTCGTTTCTCACGAGGATCTTGCTACAACTGTGGCGAGATGGGCCATTTCCAAAGGGATTGCCCAAAGCTTGCTAATGCAAATCCAACCCTTGGATGAGCATTCGGCTGAACAAAGGATGTTGCTGTCTTATGCCTTTGTTTCTTTTGTCTTCGTGTATTGTGAAACAATATGTCTTGTTCATAAATAAAAGTTGTTGATCACAATTCTGATATACAAGTATAATAACAAGTGTTTATGGTATTTTCCCTATAATACCTACATTAAGGAATTATGTTCCTTACAAACTACTTTTGGGATTTCTCTCTTTCAAATAATCGCTCATGACTCCCTCAAAAATTTTAAGTACTCGTTTCATTCCAGGAGATGAAGTACAAGAAATAAAGGGAAATTATGAGTAATCGTGCTTTTTGCACATCTTTGCCTTTGAATCCTTGGTTAGATAACTAAGGGTATTTTCAAATCTCATACCCATTACATTTTGATTTTTCAACATACACGGTACAAGTATTTCAAAACAATCTTCATGATCTCAAAACATTTCATATAGTTTGAAAACAATTTTTCTAGATGCATTGCCTATGTTATTTCAAAAAAAAAAACATTGGCCATGTTATCAAAACCAACCTTCCTAATTTCAAAATATTTCATATAGTCTGAAGACAATATTAACACAATACATTTTCTTATCAAGTGCATGATTTCGAAAAGCATCATTCATGTCTTTCAAAAACCTTATACATAATTTCAAAATTCATCTCGCATGATTTTAAAACATTTTTAAATATATCTATCTGATACACCTACTTTATGATTTCAAAAGTATTATATATAAGGTTTCAAAAACGTTAAACACAATTTTTCTTAAAATAACCCCATGCACAGTTTTCAAAAATATTTTCCTCGTACATTGACTTAACCTTCAAATTCTGCTTCATATGTCGCCTTGACATATCAAGCATCTCAACTTCATAAGCATTCTTACTTCATGTTATGACATAAGCACATACAGTGCAAGGTTTCAAAACATCTTCAACTTCTAAAATCCATATGGGATCTTTTTATCCTCACAATTAGATCCTTGTGGATGATTATCATTCAAATCAGAGTCCTTAATTGGATTCCTTATGTACCTTAATTCGAACCCTTCGGTTCCTAATAATCGAAATCGAATTTTCTTTTTAAATCTTTCTATCTTTATAGTTGGATTCTTAATAACGTTTAAAGTACCAAATGAAATCCACGGAATGGATTCCTAGTGTGCTTTAAATGCATGTACGCAATTAACAAGACAAGATAACAAACAATTTTGTGGATATGTGATTATGTGTTTACATATTTGGTGTTTTCATTTATGCATTTTTGTGTATACTCTGGGTATTCATTATCCGAATCCTCGTAGAATATTTCATATCTTCATATGAGGGATTCGTAGTAGGATATTCAAAAAGGTACTACCTTAAATCCTAAATGGGCTTCTATGTAATAGTTAAGACCCTTGGATTATATAGTACTACTCCATGATTCATAAGAGACCTTTTAATGGTCTAGTCAAAAGGATTGATTCACAATTTGGTGAAAGAACGACATCTAGTGATGTAGCTGGACAGACTCCTTGATAGTCTATTTAGACCATTTATTGATTTAATTAAAAGGACTCTATGGCGGTCTAGTCACACTCATCACAGGATTGTTCATTTGGTTTTACCCTACACATTATAAAATAGACTGTGTGAACTGTGCAAGGAATTGTCTAATTATGGACGCGTACATAATTATGAAATTTAGTGCACAGAAACCCAGTAAGGTTTATTATGTGTAAGAACCGATAGTGACAACAATAACAAAATGAGAACGATGTAATGGAGGTACGGTGGACGCACCAATGATGCTTCATATACTTGTATATAAGTATCCCTCTTACATTGCAAGCATAATGTTATTAAGGTTACTAGAAGTTCAGAACCCTAACCAATGTTGTTTGATCTTTTCAACTTCATATTTTCAAGCTCTCACAAGTTTCCTCTAAATAAATTTCGGGACGAAATTTCCTAAAGTAGGGGAGACTGTAACACCTGTGCCTCCACGGCCATCAAACAAATACCAAACCAATGAAATATTATATTTCATACTTGGGATTTGTAAAAATATGTGTATCATTTGCACATATCAATTCTTGTTCAAATTCACACTCTAAATCGCTTTCTGGAAGGTTATACGCGCACCGATGCGTAAATATAACCAGTTTAATGCAACAAACACTCCGGAATAGTGACATAGGCTTAACATACCTTAAATAACCTTTACATAACTTAGAAATAAGTTTTGAAGGCTTTGGTATGGCAAAAGCGAGTTAATTCGCTTACAGGGACTAAATATGACAAACTGCGAAAGTATGTCAATTTGAACGGTAACAGACATTCCGGAACATGACCATAAGTTAAACATACCATAAATTTCCTTTACATAGCTTAGAAATAGGCTTTGAGGGGTTCGGTATGCTAAAATAAACTTTTGGGTCATTCAGGGACTAAAAGTGTCAAAAAGTGCACAAGTTTGCATTTTTGCGCATAACTTACGTTCTGAATACATCCGGTCATCCAAAAATTTATGTGAGCATGACTATATTATATTTTAGTGTTCGCCATAAGAAAAATCCATTCGTCGCGTCATTTGGTTCGTTTTTCGCGCTTATGCGCATTCCGTCGTAATTAAGCGAACATCGCGATCGTACGGCCAAACGAACCAACATCCTAGATATTTTTGAGCATATTTTGAGTTCCCTATACTTTAACTTCATTTTAGATCCTTGAAATGAGGTTAACGGAGTTCAAACGCATCGAAAATCGCTTAAACAAGGTGCAGGGACCATTTCTGTAAAATCTGCCAAAACAGGGGCCTAGCGTGACGCGAGGGGCCTTAGCGTCACGCGAGCCCCCTTCTGGACCAGATTCCATGTTTTTAACAGCGGGTCCCAGCTGTTTGATTCTCAACCACACATTCTCAATCGTCTAGTCAGCGGATAAGAACCTAATTTCAGCCACCATAAGGTTCCGACAAGTGTACGCCTTGGATCATGGCACGTTTTCCATGAAACGATCTTAACGGTTCTCCGAATACTATAAATACCCCATCACCCCAACCTCATTTCTTACAAGAATTCTGATTTGAGAGCTCTAAGTTGAAACCTTTGTTTCATACCTGAGTTCTTGGATCGGGATTAGCATTCGGGGACCCTTCGTAAGTATTCTTTCGTTCTTTTCCTTATTTTATTGCTTTTCGAGTCAGAAAGTCAAACTTTGTTTGACTTTCAGCGTTGACCAGTAATGGTCAATGCGAAGTTCGTTTGAACTTCGCAACGTGATTTTAATCACGATGGTTATAGTCCCTTGGGACTATGCCTACTGATTACCACGTTGTCTAGGGTCGTAGGGTAAGCGATCTGATAAATCGCTTATACCTCGAACCCGACCCAGTTTGGTCGATCATTAGGATCCGACCAAATACATTAGGTGACCATAGTGAAGGGAATAACCTTCCGAGGTTATACCTTATGGTCACATCGTTTAAGTAGTTGTATGATAGGTAGTTCATATGCCTTAGGTAAATTACCAGAATACCCTTTTCATGTATAATTGGTAATTAAGCATATGTAACCTAAACTTTTGTCACATAACTGATTTTGTAACATGTTTAGGCATATAACACTTGTCATAGGACTAGTTAGGCGGTCCGAACGCGTTTCACGCGAACGACGCGTTAAAGTAGCATAAGCTTCCTAAACGGGTCGTAATGGGTCGTAAACACTTAGGTTAGGTTTCATTTAGTATGTAGGCTTTGTTAAACCATATGACACGAGTCTCTATACTCGTTTGGTTTACGAACCCTCATTCTATCAGATCTTCCGATTTAGGTCCGGTTTATTAACATAGTTACCTATATTAGGTGCCGTTTGATATCCTCGATCTCTAGCATTGTTTGGTTGTTACTCAAGGACTACTGAGCAATCTCAAGTGAGTACATAGACCCCTCTTTTACTGTTTTCCAAACGTTTTGGGGTGAAACACATGTGCCTACTTATTACTTTCATGCTTTCCTGTTTTAACATCACATACTGCTATGTTCGTTAGTACATTATAGTACATGATTTTATGACATTTCATGCTAGGTGTGCCCATTATGTGCATTACTTAGTACATCGTTTTACATGACATTTCACGCTATGTATGTTCATTTGATTACATACTTAGTGCATTGTTTTCACATGCTTACATTTTGGTATAACATTTGGTTTGTTTACATGGGACAATACATTCATTAACATTAGCTACGCCGTTCGTTAGTAGGTAGTGGTACCATAGGAATTGACAACTCCCGTTCCGGACATCCCAGGGAAAGGGGATGAAAGGAATGACCGAATTCGATGATATAAGACAGATAGACCTTTAATTTGTTTAAAGGGTTTATCACCACAGTCACAAGGCTTGGATGTATGCATTTTCACAATACCGCATAAATGTTCATATTAAATATTTGCATGCATTTTTCCACAAAGACATAAGATTGATTTAAACCATGTTTTACTTCAATATTTTGTTTTTGTGCATATGGTTCAGTTGAGACATTTCACTTGCCATACATGACATTTTGACATAGACATTTTTCACAAAGACTTTTGACAAAGATATTTGACATAGACATTTGACATGGATATTTGACATAGACATTTGACATGGATAATTTGACATAGACATTTGACATGGATATTTGACATAGACATTTGACATGATTTACATTTGACACATAAACATTTTGACATATTATTCAATACATTTGACAAATTCATTTATACATGGACAATTTACATTGGTAGTTTGTTTGGGTAAGTGAATTAAGTAACGAGGCGTGTGTAATATGATACAAGCATGGTGGATACGCCGCTGGTACTTCCTATATATAAGTGTTTGTATGATATTACATATTGTAGCGTTATTTGAATCATTTCAATTTGAGACATAGAACATTTTATACAAATAACATATTTTTCACAAGACATTGATTTACAAACAACTTAACTTATACAAACTTATTTTTACATGGTTATTCATTTAACCATGCATTATTTCTCTTATTTGTACGTATCATCTGAACTTATTGTTTTTCAAATGATTTACAAAGACAAAGCAAATTACAAGGTTCATGACTAAACATTTTCTTAAACAGAGGTCATGAATCTTATTTTCCCAAAACCTATGTACTCGCCGGCATTTTTATGCTGACGTACCTATTTTCACATGTGTTTCAGGATATGAAGCATAGGATTGATCAAGATATACTTAGGCGGACTTGTGCCTTAGTGACTTAAAACGAGACAAGAACTAGTTAATTTTGTTGTATATTCTTTACTTCTTGTTTAAAGACAATGTAACTCGCTTGTTTGATGAATAAAACGAAACTTCAATATCCATGGTTGTGAAACATTAATTCTGTTACAACACTCCCCGATGTTTCCGCCACGTTTTGTATGTTCTACGTGGTCGGGGTGTGACAGAAAAGATGGTATCAGAGCCAATGGTTATAGGGAATTAGGTTATTAGTAATGCTTTGACCTAGTCTATAACCTTCTTAGGACCCTAACGCGAGTTTACTTGCGTTTAGTCATAAAACAATACTGTCACCTATCCTTAGGTGACAACCACAACAAGAACATAAATTTCAAAACCACTTTGAAAACTAATCATCTGTTCTAGGATGATTAATTATAAGGTTTTGAACCCCTTTGAAATTTCAAAATCTCGTCAAAGTTTTGGGTTTTAAATAATGTGAATATGTGCAAACTGGAAGGGTGAATGCCTGTATTCTGGGTTTTCTGTCTAGGCAAGCACTTCGTATACATCTCATCAGACGCGAGACCAGTTGTGCTTACCTGGGAATTCTTGGGATGAGTGTTCACTTATAGGCGAGCATGTCTTCGCGATACATTATTTTTGACCCATTTACTTTGATTAGTCACCATCTCATTTGTTTGCCTTAGGTAACAAACAAATGATCAAAATTTTCATTCGTTACCATTCTGTATTGATTACCCAATAACCTTTCACTTGCTTCTTCCTCTGTCTTTCATTTTCTTCTAGAATGTCTATTCCTCTCAGCACTGGTCAAATGCCCGAGCGAACAACCAAATTTGTCCAGCAAATTGGTGAAGTGATTCAGAGGACTGTGGACTTAGGCATTGCCATGGCTCGTCTCAACAATGAAGCCTCTCGTCTCGACAATGAAGCCACTCAAGAGCCACTGAAGGAAGCAGAAGTCAAGACTGCACCAAAGTCAAGGAAGCGTAAGGCTTCAAGGAAACCCGCAGCGGTTACACCTAATCAAGCGGGACCTAGCCATGTGGCAAGGCCACCCGCTAGGAAGCCATACAACGGAACTGCACCCTTGTGCAACCAATGTAGCCTTCATCATCACCCTAGTGTGAAGTGCCGCAAATGCCAGATTTGTGGACTTATAGGTCATACAGCAAGGGTTTGCCCAACTGCAACTGTACCAAATCAAGCTAGCGACAATCCTGCTCAAGCTCGTTTCTCACGAGGATCTTGCTACAACTGTGGCGAGATGGGCCATTTCCAAAGGGATTGCCCAAAGCTTGCTAATGCAAATCCAACCCTTGGATGAGCATTCGGCTGAACAAAGGATGTTGCTGTCTTATGCCTTTGTTTCTTTTGTCTTCGTGTATTGTGAAACAATATGTCTTGTTCATAAATAAAAGTTGTTGATCACAATTCTGATATACAAGTATAATAACAAGTGTTTATGGTATTTTCCCTATAATACCTACATTAAGGAATTATGTTCCTTACAAACTACTTTTGGGATTTCTCTCTTTCAAATAATCGCTCATGACTCCCTCAAAAATTTTAAGTACTCGTTTCATTCCAGGAGATGAAGTACAAGAAATAAAGGGAAATTATGAGTGAACTCGCCAAATTTATGTTGACACCCTACTGCATGCTTTAAAGGTACTCAGTGACTTTGGAACTTGCCGCTTGGGGAAGTGTAGTGGTCGTCTTAACCCGTGTGCCGGGTTCTTTAATAACAAATTACGAACTTATGTTTGAACTATTTTACTTATGCTTCCGCTACTTACTTAAACAGTTGCTTTGAACTTAAAAACTTTTGGACTTAAACTATGGTACTCACTGATGATTTGGTTGGTGAACTATATTATTATTATTATCCTAATTGTTCAGTATCATTGGTGGCTGGATACTGGTCAGGCACACGCCTCGCGGCAACACTCCGCATGTGGAATTTGAGGGTGTGACAGATTGGTATCAGAGCCATTGGTTATAGTGAACTCGGTTTTAAAAAGAAAAGTCTTTTTGAGAAAAACCAGACTATAACCCGTGACTCGCGACGACACTACACTCCAAGTGCAAGGCTCAACGTATCAGACCTCCTGGCTCGGACATGTGTCACTTGTTTACTCGTTTAGTGCTTATGTGATACTATATGTATTAGTATGCCTAGTTATATATATACATTCCCCCTTCTACTTATTCTTACGACACTGTGGCGTCACACTCATACTGTGTTTTCTGGATATGAAGACAATGAGCGGACGCGGAAGGGGAAACGTTAACATGACTCAGGATCAGTTCACTAACCTGATCAACATCGTGGCTGCGGCTTTTGCAGCCCACCCTGGAGGTAAACTCGTCGTTATAGGATGCTTAAATCCTACTCCAGCATCGTCTTATTGTTCCTAAATCTGTTCGCTTAGTTTTCCGCGACATGTCAACCTGCACCTGTGCAACCACATGTCTGTACTTTCAAAACCTTCATGGCACACACCAAGCTGTCCAATGACTATGCTGCTCTCTGTCCGAACATGTCTCAGCCTGCTTATCGAAGAATCGAGCTGTACATCAAGGGTCTGGTCCCTGAAATTCAGAGTTTGGTGACTTCAGCAAATCTCACCATGATTCAGCCAGTCATTCGTTTAGCTCACCGCCTCACTAATCAGGCTGTGGAATAAGGCAAGTTACCCAAAAGGATCAGTGTTACTACTGAAGCTTCAGGTGATAACAAGCGTAAGTGGGATGGAAACCAGGGGAATGATGCTAACCCTACTCAAGCCCCAGCTCAGTAAAGGAAGTTGGACAATAACAAAGGCCCTCAGCAACAGGGTGGTTATCGAGGAAACCACCCCAAGTGCAACAAGTGTAACTGACACCATAGTGGACCTGTACAAGAAGCCAGTGTCAACGGTGCAACAAGATGGGGCATGAGGCTAAAGACTACAGAAGCCAGTTTCCAGCTAGACATAGCCAGCCACAGGAACAACAGCAAGGGAACAATTGTGGCTGCTATCAGTGTGGAGTGACTGGGCACGTGAAGAAGAATTGCCCTCAGTTGAATGATGTGTGTAAAATGCAACATATAAATTACATCAAATGAGGCATAAAACTAACCCTTTTTTAGTACTAATGTTGGAAAAAGTGTGCTTTTGTCTTTCTTTTAAATTTACAGGACCAAATGAGCTTAAACGAACAAAAGGAACAAATAAACAGCAAAAACCAACATAAATACAAAGAAAAGGAATAAGCGTGACATGCCCGATCCCTCGGCAGCATCCTCAAGAGCAAAAATAAGAAACAGAAGGCTGACCACGGCCCATACCCACTGGACACGGGGGCGTGGTCAAATGTCTGCAGAAAGGACAAAGCTATAGAACTTCTACGCCCACCACGGGGGCGTGCCCAGCTCAGCACGGGGAGTGGTCAACGCTAAGATTCGCAGAATCTTGCAAAATCTTGGTAGTACAGATACGCTTCTGCACACGGGGCCGTGCCCGCTGGACACGGGCCGTGTTGAGCCCTATGCTGACAAATGCAATTAATGAAGGAAGAGAAAAGGGATGGCCACGGGGGCGTGTCCACTGGACACGGGGCCGTGGTCGGGCTTCTGTTCAGGCTATAAATAGGGGTGCTTGGTTCACTTCAAAGGCATCCATTGGCAAACCACCTCTCTCCCACTTTGCCACCGCTCCACCACCACTACAACACCCACATCCACCACCATCATCCATCTTAGAGTGTGTGTAGTAGTCTTGGGATCCAAGATTGATAGTAAGAGTTCTTTTCAATCAAAGGCCATGTTTGGCTAAGTCTCTTACATCACTTGGTGAAGACAAGTCTTTAATGTATTACTTTTGATTTTTAATCTTTTCGCACTTTTTAATTGGTTTTGTATTAATGACTTTAATAACTAGTTTCTTGTGTTGAAGGTGAAACTTCTTTATCATTTGTCTGTGGTGTCTTGGCATTACTTTACTGTCTATATAAAGTAAAAGATTTACACCATTCATATATCTACGGTCTATATAGAGATATGTTGGCTACCTAGTCGGGGGTTAAGGGAATGGTTTGGTAAGGTTCTTGCCTTGTTTAGTGTATAGATCCTACAAGGACCTGGGTCAAGCTTACTACGACCTCCTTCAATACCCACTGGTATTGGATGGCGGGGGTGCGAATGGCTTGATCCCCTCATATGTAAACTACTATTAATACATTAAACAGGCTACTTGGGATTGTATCCCTACTAACTCAAACCACTTAGCCGAGGGTAACGTCACCTTCAAAAGAGGGGCCTACCACTTTTCGCATTAATAACTTAATTAATTATCTTTCAATATTCCGACCCTTTGGGATTGTATACTTGCTGACTCAAACCACTGGGTTGAGGGTAACGTCACCTTCAAAAGAGGGGCCTACTACTATAACTAAGATAATCTTTTAAAAAGTGTAAAAGTGCGGAAATCATCAAAGGGTACATTAAAGGCGAGTCGGATCCAAGTGATTCATCTTGTCTATCTGTTTTTATTTTATTTTTATTTCTGCATTTTTAGTTTTTATTTTTCATGCTTAAACCTTTTCTCAAAAATTTTAGTTTGATTAGACGTTGAGGATAAACCGGTACTAAAAGCTCTTGTGTCCTTGGATGACCTCGGTTTCTTACCAACGCTATACTACGCTCACGATGGGTGCACTTGCCCAAGTGTGTGTTTAGTGTTAGTAGAATATCGTGTTTTATAAATTTAAAACTTGACTAATGCGTAAAATGGGCTTAAAATATCAAGAAAATCATAACATACCTAACGCACACCACTGAACCAGAACCGCAACAACAACAATTAGGGCGCTGGAAACAACAACAACAACAACGGTGACAACGGCGCAAGGGGAAGGGTCTTTGTGATTGGAGCTGAAGAAGTAAGGAATGATCCCAACGTTGTAGCAGGTAAGTTCCTACTTGATGATCGTTATGTTTCCGTATTATTTGATTCTGGAGCTGATGCTAGCTATGTATCCCTACGTATTAGTAAGAAGCTTAAGCCTACGCCTACACCATTAAAATCTAAGCACGTCGTCGAATTGGCTAATGGAAGAAACATTGAGGCCTCACACGTTGTCAACAACTGCAAACTCGTACTATCTAGCCAGACCTTTCTCATTAATCTCTTTCCCATCGTTCTTGGAAGCTTCGACGTCGTCGTTGGTATGGATTGGTTATCCAAGCATCGAGCCGAAATCCTTTTTAAGAGAAAGTCGTTCTTATTCCTCGTCCTTTTGGCGAACCACTTATCGTCCAAGGTGATAAATGTGGAGCTGTCACAGGCATCATCTTGTTCTTGAAGGCCCATAAGTGTCTACGGAAGGGCCGTACCGCTATTCTAGCACTCGTTACCGACACCCAGGAAAAGGAAAAGAGAATTGAAGATTTTCCCATTGTACGCGACTTTCTCGAGGTTTTCTCCGAGGAGACCTGGACTCCCTCCTCATCGTCAGGTCGAATTCCAAATCGAGCTAACTCTCGGAGCAGCACCCATAGCTCGCGTCCCTTATCGACTAGCCCAGCTGAACTGAAGGAACTCTCTACGCAACTACAGGAACTGTTGGATAAAGGTTTTATCCGTCCTAGTTCGTCAACCTGGGGAGCCCTAGTGCTCCTTGTTAAGAACAAGGATGGCTCATTCCGCATGTGTATCGACTATCGTGAGGTAAACAAGGTTACCATCGAGAACCGCAACCCACTTCCACGTATCGACTATCTGTTCGACCAGTTACAAGGGTCGAGTTATTACTCCAAGATTGATCTGTGATCAGGTTATCATCAGTTGAGAGTCCGCGACGAGGACATCTCTAAAACGGCATTTAGGACTCATTTTGGTCACTACGAATTCCTTGTCATGCCTTTTGGAATAACCAACGCACCTGCGGTCTTCATGGATCTCATGAACCGAGTGTGTAAACCCTACCTCAACAAGTTCGTGATTGTGTTCATCGACGACATTCTGATCTACTCTAAGAGCCAAGAGGAACATGAGCAACATCTACGCCTTATTCTGAAACTTTTACGCAACGAGCAACTTTACACCAAGTTCTCGAAATGCGACTTCTAGCTTCGGGAAGTCCATTTCCTTGGGCACGTAGTCAATCAAGATGGGATTCACGTTGATCCAGCTAAGATTGACTCCATTAAGAATTGGCCTACACCGAAGACTCTGACCGAAATCTGCCAATTCTTGGGATTGGCAGGATACTATCGTAGATTCATCAAGGGATTTTCGAAAATCGCACAACCTCTCACGACTCTTACCCAGAAGGGTATTGCCTACAAGTGGAACGATGCTTTGGAGCATGCGTTTCAGAAGTTGAAGGAGAACCTCTGTAGTGCTCCCATTCTTTCGTTACCTGAAGGCACAAATGATTTTGTGGTTTACTACGACACGTCCATTCAGGGACTCGGTTGCGTGTTGATGTAACGCGAGAAAGTTATCGCCTACGCTTCCCGACAACTTAAGATTCACGAACGAAACTACACGACGCACGATCTGGAACTGGGAGCATTAGTCTTCGCACTCAAAATTTGGAGGCACTACTTGTACGGTACCAAGTGTACGATTTATACCGATCACAAGAGCCTCCAGCACATACTGGATCAGAAGGAGTTGAACATGCGGCAGCGCCGATGGGTTGAACTCCTAAACGACTATGAGTGCGCGATCAAGTATCATCCTGGCAAGGCAAAAGTTGTGGTCGATGCCCTCAGCAGAAAGGAAACCAAACCTAAGCGCGTTCGAGCTTTGCAGCTTACCATCCACTCAAACCTTCCTAACCAGATCCGAGACGCCCAGACTGAAGCACTGAAAGCGGAGAACCTCCCAGCTGAATCCATGCGGGGCGTGGAGAAGCAGCTCGAACTTAAGAATGACGGTATTCACTATTTCATGGAACGTATCTGGTTTCCCTTTTTCGGAAATCTCTGAGAGCTTATGATGGACGAAGCACACAAGTCTCGCTACTCTATACATCCTGGTTCCGATAAGATGTATCACGATCTCAAAACACTGTATTGGTGGCCTAGCATGAAGGCTATCATTGCGAAATATATCAGCAAATGCTTGACCTGCGCCAGAGTCAAGATTGAATACCAGAAGCCGTCCGGTTTGCTGCAACAACCCGAGTTGCCAACTTGGAAATGGGAACAGATATCTATGGATTTCGTTACTGGCTTACCAAGATCACAAAGCGGGAACGATACCATCTGGGTTATCGTAGACCGATTAACCAAGTCTGCTCACTTCCTCGCGATCAAGGAAACTGACAAGTTTTCAAAACTTGCTGCCATCTACTTGAAGGAGTAGTTGCTAGGCACGGCGTGCCAACCTCCATTATCTCTGATCGTGATCCTCGTTTCACCTCCGAATTGTGGCAAGCTATGCACAAATCTTTTGGCTCATAGTTAGACATGAGCACTTCTTATCACCCGCAAACGGATGGTTATACCGAACGAACCATCCAAACGCTCAAAGACATGCTGAGAGCATGTGTCGTTGATTGTGGAAATGGGTGGGAACAACATCTACCACTGGTAGAATTCTCTTACAACAACAGCTACCACACTAGCATTCAGGCAGCACCATTTGAGGCATTGTACGGCCGTAAATTCCGGTCACCATTGTGCTGGGCGGAAGTTGGCGAGAGACAAATTACCGGCCCAGAACTTGTGCTTGTCACTACGGATAAGATTGCCCAGATTAGACAACGCATGGCGGCAGCCCGTAACTGTCAGAAAAGCTACGCTGATAAGCGAAGGAAAACCTCTAGAATTCCAGGTCGGAGACCGGGTTCTACTTAAAGTTTCACCCTGGAAGGGTATTGTACATTTTGGTAAACGGGGCAAGCTTAATCCGTGATACGTTGGACCATTCGAAATTACTGAGAGGATCGGTAAGGTAGCTTACAGATTGAACCTGCCTGAAGAGCTTAGTGCGGTGCACAACGTCTTTCACGTGTCTAATCTGAAGAAGTGTCTGTCATATGAAACACTCGTGGTTCCTTTTAAGGAACTTACCATTGATGATCAACTACGCTTTGTTGAGGAACCGGTTGAGATCATGGATCGAGAGACCAAGACCCTCAAGCATAGCGAGATACCTATTGTACGAGTTCGTTGGAACTCGTGTCGTGGCTCGGAGTTTACCTGGGAACGGGAAGACCAGATGAGGCGCAAGTATCCCCAGTTGTTTGCAAACGAAACTCCCAGTACTGAAGCTGCAACGGAATTTCGGGACGGAATTCCAAACTAACAGGGGGATGATGTGACACCCCGCGGAAACATCCTCGTACACACTAGCTTGTCAGTGGTTGCGCTCTAACTTTCGGGACGAAAGTTCTTAAAACTTGGGGATAATGTGACAGTTCGGGTTTTCCCGAGCAACCTTATTGTATAATACCGTTATGTGGATATATTTAACTAAAAACCTGTTATTTATTTCTGTGCATTATGTGATTTCTTGGTAGTTATGCGTGTGATATAGTTAATATGTGTTAAAAATTAGTGAGCCGAAACCATGGTTCCGACTCGAGACCGCCTGGTCTCGACTCGGGATCTGCTGGATTGAAACCGGTTGCACCCACTTACATGATCTGGCGCAATCCTCCTTTTAGCCCACTCGAAACCCTTAGGCTGCACCTTCTCGGAAGGGTATAAAACCCCACAAATTTAGCCGGCATCCTTTTGGTTGTGAGCATCAATCACATCACACATTCTCCCAAAACATTCCATACTCTCTCTCTCTCCCTTCTCTTTCTTTCTCTAAAAACCCTAAATTTCATCACAACACCCTCCATTCTTCTCGGGCTCAACGGTGGCAGTTAAGGACTCACAAACCAGCTCGTGTTCATCGCTCGGAAGCTTTCTTTTAACTGATTCCACACAATCTTGCTTTTGGACACCATCCGGTTAGTGTGTTCTATTGTTTAGTGATAATGTGTGTTAAAGGTGTCTATTTATTAACAGTTTATATGTTTAACAAGGTGCTCTTTGAATGATAAAATGTAAACTAAATGATATGCACGGCTGTTGTGTGACATGATGATTGATCTATGTTGTTTTGATGATATTACACAAGAATGTTCTTGATAAAAAGGTTAGGATACGCATAATATGTGTTACGGTAATGTTGTAGGCCTATTGACATGTTTTTATGAAAAGTTATAGTGTTAGATCCATTTTGATGAATCTGATGAACTGGATGAATATGTTTGTTGAATGTGAAAAACCCTAAATGATGAACTGTTTGAATGTGTGATGAATATTTGAAATATGTTGTTTTGATCCATTTTGATAGAGTGCGGTAGAATGAAAACATGTTAAGGAAATCTTATTGGATCGTACAATGTGGATAAAGGTTCTAGAAAGATTCCAGCCAGGTTGCGAGTCGAGAACAAGTGGTTCCATCTCGAGACCACATAGTGACTACTCGAAACCATGATGCGCACACCAGAAGATTCAAGGTCAGCCAGGTTGCGACTCCATTATGCACTACTCGAGACCTTCTGCTTACGACTCGGAATTTCAAGGTTGCGACTCAAGATCTCATGTTCTCGAAGTCGAGACCACCCAGTTTCGGCTAGACTATTTTGCTTAGTTATTGGGCCGCATAAACTGATGATTCTACTTATTGGACTATGTACTACTGTTGCTGCTTAGTTGCTTGTGTGTTAGGATAGGCCCAATAACATATGTGCTAGTATGACATGCGTGCTATGTGTTAGATGCGTGTAGGATATACGTGACTTATCTGTACCCACACCTGACTAATACCGGTAACCATAATAGGACGTGGTTGACCAACATACCTGACCAAGTAAACTATCTGCCGAGTAACCCGAGGTGAGTTCACAACTTTTCTAAAAGCATGCGTTCCTAGTGGTTGGGAAACAGAACGAACAACGCTATCTCCTTGTGTGGGATACAACAATGCTACCTCCTTGTGTGGGGTACAAACATACTTTCTCCCCTTGTGCGGGACATACAGTTAATTAGTATTTATATTAGATGCAACAAGTGTACTAAACGAAACTCTATCATGGAAGTCCCCACTTACATATACCGATTAGTTGCTGGGGCGTGGCGAAGGGGTTATTAGTTGATAGCGCTATTTAGGTCTCACCAGCCTCACATCGTGCCTGGATAGGATCGGTCGTGAACTAATAGACTCTGGCAACCGTCAATGATGATAGACATTGACAAACGGGGCACACTACGAAAACGTATGGTCGTAAGGATTCGGTATAACACAGTTTAGTAGCTTACATATGGGGTAGCTCCCCATCGCATGATGTAAATGAGTAAATTAACTACTGAAACAAGTTTTTGGAATTAAAATTGGACAAAACTCTTGAACTCGCCAACTTTATGTTGACACCCTACTGCATGCTTTGAAGGTACTCAGTGACTTTGGAGCTTGCCGCTTGGGGATGTGTAGTGGTCGTCTTAACCCGTGTGCTGGGTTTTTTAATAACAAATTACGAACTTATGTTTGAACTATTTTACTTATGCTTCCGCTACTTACTTAAACTGTTGCTTTGAACTTAAAAACTTTTGGACTTAAACTATGGTACTCACTAATCATTTGGTTGGTGAACTATATTATTATTATTATTATTATTATTATTATTATTATTATTATTATTATCCTAGTTGTTCAGTATGATTGGTGGCTGGATCCTGGTCAGGCACATGCCTCGCGGTAGCACTCCGCATGTGGAATTTGATGGTGTGACAATGTGTTTGTACTAAAATGCAATGGACCAAAAACAAAAAATAAATATATGTTTTTTTTTTTCTAAAACAGAATTGACCTAAAAACACAATTGTTTTTCTTCTAAAATGCAATTGACTAAAAATACAAAAAAAATGTGTTTTCTTTTCTAAGACGCAATGGACCTAAAAACATAAAAAAATGTGTTTTTAATTGTGTTAGAAAACACAAGTAAGAAAACACACTAAAATATGTTTTATCATTGTGTTATATAACACAACTAAAAAACGCAATGGACTAAAAACAATAAAACATAATGCATTAGTGTGTTTGATAAAGCACAATACAAAAACACAATGAATTAGATGTGTTATAAAACACATTTCAAAATAGAAATTAATAAAACAATCATTTATTTGGGGACATTTTCAATAATCTAACTTATTGCGTTTTAGAAATTTAATGCGTTTTAAGAAATAAATTTAATGCAAAGAGGTATCAAATTCTTTTGACCAAATTACGATAAAGAGGGTGCCATCATTTTAAAGAGATAGAATTACAACCTACTTAAAAATTCTTTATTGAAAGTATAACACAACACTTAAGAAAGTATCAAAAATGAGTTCCGGTTGTTTAACTCCTGGTTTGGGAAACAAGGTTTTGACGAAGTCGTGAAAGAGGCGGTTAATGAGTTCCGGAGCCTTGGTGGTCTTCCAGACGCGATTCTTTTAAAAAAGTTGAGTCATGTTCGGGATCGGCTGAGAGGGTGGAAGGAAGAGATGGTTCGTAAGGAAGGGGAAGATGTGGAAGTCGCTAAGGAGGAATTAGAGAACTTAGATTCTATCCTTGAATCTAGAGATCTTTCAGAGGAGGAGGAGTGGGTTTTTGCTGAAAATAAGAATATTATCCGAGAAGCTGAAGAAGCTAAAATTATGGACTTACGGCAGAGATCTCGTATCAAATGGGCTAAGGAGGGAGATGAAAATTCGAAGTTCTTTCATGTGATGATTAACGAGAGAAAGGCTAGCAATACTATTCATGGGTTGGTTTTAAATGGTGTGTGGGTTTCCAAACCGTCTTTGGATAAGAATGAGGTATTCAGATTCTTCAGGGAGAAGTTTGTGGAAGATTATTATGATCGCCCTTGTTTGGATTGTCCTAATATTTTTCAGATCCCGTCTTCTGAGGCAGATAGATTGGAGGATCATTTCTCTAAAGAAGAAATTAAGGCGGCGGTTTTCGATTGTGGCGACGATCGGGCTCCTGGGCCAGATGGGTTCAACTTTAGATTTTTCAAACATTTTTGGAATATGTTTGAGGAAGACTTCACAAGTATTTTAGCGCCTTCTTTGGATATGGTAAACTGAGTGTGGGATGCGGTTCAGCTTTCATAGCCCTTATTCCAAAGTCTAGGGATCCGTTGGGGTTAAATGACTACCGTCCTATTAGTTTGGTGGGTGCGATTAATAAAGTGGTATCGAAAATTCTTGCTAACAGATTGAAAAGGGTTCTCGGTGTGGTGATCTCTAATTCGCAATCTGCCTTTATTAGTGGTAGATATATTTTAGATGGTCCGCTTATTATTAATGAGATTCTGTCGTGGGTGAAGAAATGTAAGAAGCAGGTTTTCATTCTTAAAATAGACTTTGAGAAAGCTTACGACAACGTGAATTGGGGTTTCGTTCCGGATGTTCTTCGTCAGATGGGATTCGGATCCGAATGGCGTGGCTGGGTCTCGGGTATTCTAGCTTCGGCAAGGGCGTCTGTGCTGGTCAATGGTTCCCCCACTTTCAAGTTTGGGTGCAGTAAAGGTATGAGACAAGGAGATCCTCTTTCGCCTTTTCTTTTTGTTATTGTTATTGTTATGGAGGCTCTGTCCTGTATATTCAACAAGGCTTGTGAGACTGGCATGCTTAAAGGTATTAGGCTTCCCGAGGACGGACCATGTGTATCTCACTTATTCTTTGCCGACGACGCTATAATCATGGGGGAGTGGGATATTGAGAACATTTCTAATGTTATTAGAATTCTTAGATGTTTCCATGGCTTAAAAATCAATCTCAGTAGATCTAGTATTTATGGTTTCGGGGTTAACATTGCGGAAGTGGAAGATATGGCGGCTTAGATTGGCTGCGAGGTTGATTCAACTCCTTTTAAGTGTTTAGGCTTAACAGTTAGAGCTAATATGAATCGCATCAACAGTTGCTTGCCGGTGTATGATATCTTTGAAATACGGCTTTCATTATGGAAGGCATCGGTTATGTCGTTAGGCAGGAGGGTAACTTTAATCCGCTCTGTTCTCGATAGTCTTCCCACGTACTTCATGTCTTTGTATAAAGCGCCAGTCAAGGTAATAAAAGATCTTGAAGGTATGATAAAAAAAAATTCTTGTGGGGTGGCTTGAGTGTTGTGAGAAAAACTCATTGGGTGGCTTGGGATAGGGTGTCTTCTCCTAAGAAAGCTGGGGGTCTCGGTTTGTGTAAACTACAAGACGCCAACTTGGCCCTTGAGGTTCAAGAGCGAGACAGATAACTTGTGGGTCAAAGTTGTTAATGCTATTCATTCGGGTAGCACATGGTTCTCGTTTCTTCCGGGCAAAAGAGTGATCGGGGGTGTTTGGTATGATTTATGCAAAGTCCTTAATAAGTCGGTTGTCAGAAATAAACTCATTCGGAGTTTCTTCAGAGGAATTGTTGGGACAGGAAGCAATGTTTTATTTTGGTTAGATCCATGGCTAGAAGATACCCCCTTAAAAGAGTCTTATCCCTGTCTATTCCGTTTAGAGGTCGTTAAGAGTTGTTCTGTTAAGGATTGACTAGATAATGGTGGGATATTGCTGTGGAGGCACGAACCCGAGACGGAAGACGAATTAGAGGAACTGGATGGGCTGCTCGGAAAATTATCCTCGGTGACCTTGAATAACGTTAGGGACAAGTGGAAATGGATGGGGGATTCGTCGGATATATTCTCCGTGAAAATGGTTAAAAACCTGTTGAACAAAGGTAATGCGGTTAACGGTTGGTTTGTTTATGATTGGTGTAAATGGGTTCCCTTAAAATGCAACATATTCGTATGGAGGGCGAAAATGGGTCGCATTCCTACAGCTGATGCTCTCTCAATTAGAGGCATTTCGATCGGTTCTGGGGACTGTCCCGTTTGCAGTTTCGATGATGAATCAGTGGAGCACATTCTTATCTCATGTCATATAGCTTCACTGATTTGGCAGAAGGTGAGCAATTGGTGCCGTATCCCGAGTATTTTCGCGTTCTCGTTTGCAGACTTGCTGGAAGTTCATAAGTTTTGTGGTTTGGACCTGATGAAAAAGAAGGTTGTGCAAGGTATCAGTATCATCTCCTGTTGGTGTCTCTGGAAGGCCAGGAATAAAGCGGTGTTTTTGGGATCCCGGGTCAAAGTGGAAGACGTTTTCAGTGAGGTGTTTTTGGTTTAAGCATAGGTCCCCTTTACGGTCCATTTTATGGAGCAATTGGTGTAAATTTGTAATTATGTAGGAGGTTTAGTTTTTCTTCTTCTTGTTGTTTGTCTGGCTGGCCCGGTTTTCGGGTTCAGTGGTTTCTAATGAAGTTCTCTTTTAAAAAAAAAAAGAAAGTATCAAAAATACTTTATTGAAAGTATTAAATTTCCCTGCTTTTCGAATCGGTCCTGCAAGGGCATGCAGGATTAATATGTCCAATGAAACGCCAGCTTGACATCCAGGCCGTTGCACTTTGACCGCAACTATTTATCCAGTATCTTAGAGTCTAGCAAGATTTTTGATAAACATATATTAATAAAATAACCTGGCCAAGGGATGTTGCAGTAAAGGTAATCCAAGTTCTATTTCAATCATGCTAAATGCCATTTCATTTTCCAAATATTTTTTGTTTTTTTATTGATAATGAAATTTAGATAGATATATAGAGAGGAAAGGGAAGAGTGCCAGAGAATTAATAGATTGCCACCGATATACAATAGAACGAGGTGATAGGTGTGGTGGTGTAACACCCTAGTTCCTATTTAACGGTTTTACATGTAAATATCAACAAGTAGATGTGTAGTTAAGACTACACATACTATAAAAATATGGATTTGTTAAAACTTTTACAAATCATAAGTTATTTGACATAACGTGATCAGATTCATCGTTTAAAATTTATGACGAGGCAATGTGCGGAAGCATGTATCTTTATCGTGTTCGGTTCTTCGTTGAGCTTGATCGTCTTCCGGCATCCAAAAAGTACCTACATTTCATAAACATGAAATGCTTTAGTCATACGGGGTTTAAAACGTATCTAAACGAGTCCGGGAAACAAAACTGATTAAAATACATTTTTGTACAGGGTCCACCGTAAATTACGGTGAATACCGTAATTTACGGTAGCCCCAGTTTTAAAATACTCCACCGTAAGGCAGGAGATAACTGCCGTAGCGTTTCCAGTCCCCACCGTAACTTACGGTGCCCACCGTAAGTTACGGTGGCCCCTGTATCAGATTCTTCCATTTTGCCGTTTTTGACACGAAAACTTTCGTATCTTTCAATCCGTTTGTCCGTTTAACCTACCGTTTCTTCCTACGTGTTTGTAATTTGATTCTCCGTCATATGGAGTTAAAATCCGACATCCGGCTTAATAAATTTTGAGACTTTTATGCCTTCGGCTTATCACCTTTTTACAAAGTTTTGACCCGTTTACGCATTTATCAAACAAACATATTTGTTTGATCATTATTTCACATGAACCACCTCAATTCAATATTTTCTACCATGTTAGGTTCTAATTGCGGGTTTCTTATATATTTTAACCCGTTTTCGCTCGTATGCTTATTTTGACCCGTTAAGGGTATTTAAGTACATTTTAAATATGATTCGCCTTCATTTGTACCTAGCCTTATATTTCCACATTTCTTACCAAGTAATCTTCCACCACAACTATATTTGTGGTGGATTTAATGTGGAGATCTATATATTCCGAGTTTTACCCCTCGAATTATCATTTTACGGCAAAGACTCATATAAAGTATTTTGACCCAAGAATTTACATCTTTCACTACCTATACTCATTCTAAGCATTTATCTAATCATAAGACTCGTTTCCGAACCACCTTTAAGGGTCGTTCCTTCGAATTAGCTTACAAGGACAGTTTGGTAAATTTTCATCCTTCTTTCACTACAAGGACCTTTAAATACTTGTTTGACTCCAAATCCGACCTTTTAACTATAGTTCTTGTTTGTAAACCCATGTGCTTCTAAAACATTATAATCATAACTCAATTTATTCGGCTTACCTTAAAGATAACCGAATATCTATATTTTAACCTTGTCTAACTCTTATAGAACTCCAATTTCTACATGATGAGTTGTGTTATTATACATACCTGGCTCGGATCAATATATTGACCCGTTTCAATACCTTGCCTTAGTGGCTGTTAAATGATAGCGCTGTAAACATCCATGTGCTATTTATTCCCTAAAATTATACAACTCGACAACCTATTAGTCGATATTGTCAAGGGTGATAATTTCACCTTTTGAATCATTTGGTCTAAATGACCAATTATATTAGCGAGATGACATTTATTACCACCTCGTATATATGACTCGCTCCGATTTACACTGTGCGGTCACTTTACTTATAATTCTATTTCTTAAAACTTTTGGCCTACTATGGCTTACGTCATAATTGTCTTTTTCGTAACACGACAAAAGGATATTCTAAAATATATGACTAGTTTAAGATATACTTACCTAGCATCCAAGCAACGTTTTCTTTTCGTACTTGCTCCGTTTGACCCGCTTCCTCCCAAGCCTCCATCTAGCTTGTCAAGAGTCAAACTATTATCAAAATTCGTAAGATGGTTAGATCAATCATCGTCTAACACGATTATCCCACCTTACGTATTTTCTATCACTTTAACAAATTCAAGTGATTATCAATATTGAGTTATTTTAGCTTTCGATTAGCAAAGCTAACTATTCGTTCGTTAAACAAGAACTAAAGGTTTCCATCTATATGTAAACCCGTCTCATCATAACATTAGACATTCATTCGAACGCCTAATTTGATCAAGTTCTACATATCAACTAGTAAACCTCATGATTTCACTTAGGCATTTTAACAAACACCTAGCGGGCAAGATTTTTATACATCTTTTGTCTAGTTCATGACTACACTTTAACCAAGCTTTAACATCAAAAATCAAGTTTCTATGCCTAGTATACATGAACAACATCTAGAACTTTTATCATAACCTCAATATTCATCAATTTTACATTCTAATCTGAATGTTCATCATATTAACATAAAACCCACTTAGCACATAATAGGGTAATTATCAAATCGCTAGTTTTGACAACAATTCATCAAGTTTTCTACTAGGGTTTGTTTCTAAACGAAGATTTTATCACAATAACACTCATAGATTCAACATTCATTCCAGAATTTCGATTATGATTGTTCATCATAATCTCAAAGTATCACCAAATCATAAAATTCGACATACCTTGTAATCCCCACGACTAGGTGATCACGAATTTGTGTTCATGCATCCGATTTGAGCTAGTTCTGCCCTTCGATTTGGTGAAATTGAGATGAGCTAGGGTTTGAGCTCCTGGCCCTTCTTCTGATCGATTTCACACACACACACACACACACTAGTGTGTGTGTAGTGTTTTA